>JABSTT010002993.1:0-34736 GCA_013339685.2 Hyalomma asiaticum
AGTATTAACTGACTCCTAAATGTACCAGCATGAGAGCTTCGCAACTGTTATAGCGGGATAATACCCAGTTGCCACATTGTAATTAGCATATTAACCTCTGTGGGCATTGTATTAGTGTAATCACTAACTTGGTAAGCCTGTTACATTCATAATAATACGTTATTTAAAAATCTGCGAAAACTCTCATTTATATACGCGTTCCGGCTCCTCCCCATATCCATTAGATTATCCGCACTATAGCTCGCGAATAGTGCATCTCAATGGAAGTGAAACGCAACGCAGGCGGCTTCTCAAATTGCCGACGTGAACGAGAGACTCGCGTCTAAAAGCCGGATACACTGTTATTCCGTGCGTACGCTGCAGCATTGGTAGCGCAGCGTCCCATATTTCACGCAAAATGGCTTCGGGCTCAACTGCATGCGGCCACGGCAAGACCCTTTTATTCCTAATGGGAGACACACTGTGTACGAGCTGCCATTTCTCTTCGAGCGAATATGCTTGCGCCTATTCAAATCCATGCGAGGCAAACGGCGGCTCATAAATTTTTTCGCAGTCCCACGAGCTCTGGCATTTTATTTTATCTCTCTTCACCAGTAATGTTGTCTTCGCGTTCTTCTTTTTTTGTTTTTTTTTGTGCAATGCTTACAAATCTGTTCACCGCTTGGCATCAATTTTTCTTATTCGTGGCGTATTCTTACCTAGGGAAATTAATATTCTGCATTTCGATTTTTTTCCGTTTTTCATGAAAGACAAAGCTAAATTATATATATATATATATATATTCAAAAAGCCACGAGGTTAGATTCCGATATTCCTTACAACATAGTATTGTCATCCCTCTGCACGGAATCAGTATGAAATGGTTCAGTATTCAGATTTTATGCGTTTTCCGTGTAAAATACTCGCACTATGTTGAGCGCATTACGTTTTTTTTTTCTGCGTTTCTAAATGAGCAGGGTTTGAACCATTCTTGGCAAAAATAAGGACTCCCTAGCAGCAGCGCCTCCGAATCGTACATTATAGCCCGTGAAAAGACGAGCAGATTTGTGATTCTGAGCCGATATAAGTTGATTTTTTAAGCTACTCAGCGGCCAGTGCATCTAGAACACGCGAAGGAAGCTTCTGAGAACAACAGAAAGCTCAACTACTTGGTATGGGTTCGCAAAATAATATGTTAGGGTGTACAAACACGGATAACGTTCTAATATTTTTGTTTTTTTATTTTTTTTATTTAAGTGGATTGGTACATGCAGAAATCATAAATGCTCAGCCAAGTTAAACGAATGGCGAATCTTGTACACACAATAATGAAAAAAAAATTCACAGCATATCCACGGGGTGAATGATGATGAGTGGGCGAAGCTCCGGAGTGAATCACCGGTAAACCGTTAATCTTCCGTGTAATTCGCCCAGTCGATCATCATGTAAAGACGTGAAAAACACTCTATTCGAACGCTGGGATCTCGCGTTTAAGGGGACGCTAGCAGAAACGCGTTAGAAACATGCAGTACACTCTAGTAAGGGGGGAGAGGCCACAGGGTCTTACGCAGACCCTTACACAGGCCGGAACGCGCACCGCGTTTGCCGACGCCATCACATGACTGCTGAAAGAGTATAAGGCGGAGAGGCCACAGCGTCTTACACCAGCTTCTTACACGCGCCGTAACGCGCTAGCACAAACCCATCATCATCGTTAGAAACGGACAGTCTTTCGCTCTCTCTCTCTCTCTTTCTGTCTCTCTCACACAAGACAGCAGATGGAAGAGTGAGAGAGCTCGCGCGCCGGGAGGAATGCGCCGAGGGCGAGCGCGAGCCTCCCGGCGCGCGAACTATCGAGCGCAATCCGAGAACGAGGTGGTTACGACTACAAGGGACGAACGACCCACGCCTTAAGGAGCTTCGCCCCTAAAAAATAACCGCATGCCGCCCAGTGTTTGCGATGTCAATATTAGGAAAAATGCGTACGTGAGTCAGCGCTCGATTAGCGTTCACAGTGCTATCAAATATCCAAATATTTATTTCTCACGCAGTCTCGCGCATGTACCCGACTTGTAGCTGTTGTTCTTTTATTGATTTAGCTGTTTTTCTGTCGTTGTTTTGTTGCCCGCTCTATAATTGGCACCTACCCAAGAGTGGGATTGGCCACACAGGTAATGATATATCGAACGGGAAAATCTAAAAAGCCAAAGTTAAATCTGAGTGATATAAAAAGGGAAGAAAGGAGGGCACACACAAAAAACAACGAAGTAATTAAAAATTAATAAAAGTGCTACCACACTCGAGCACGTGCAAATGAGCTTTACGTCCTCTTTCTTTGCTTCCACAGCGCTCAACTTTTCTACTTGCTCTTGTCCATTGTTACATCGCCGGACACTCAGCCGCGGCTAGCTCTGAACATTACCTATTTATGCTCTCTCACCCTTCTTTATATGCACTAGCATCGGCGAGCACTCTGTCCATATTGCATTGTTACAGGATTTCGTTCATTCTTCACAAAGTTGGATTTTAAAAGAAGACGAACGCGCCCGTTGTTGTACATTGCGCAAAAAAAAGAGCATTCACGACAGGCACCGTACTTCACGCGGTGCACCTGATTTGTTCTAAGGCATTGCGAGTACGATTCTAATTTATGATACTGATTTTGTTCGATGGTGTACAGGAACAGGCTTATGGAAATAGAGGCCAGCCGCTGTACAGATTGTGGGGGGTGTATATATGATCACTCATATATATTAAATGGACTGACTTATTCGACGGTGTCCAGGTTACCTCATTTTGATGATATGGTTACTTAAAGATTGTGATGGCTAGGGCAAAGACGGGAAATGTAGACGTGTAACCTATCCTTGGCCTTCTATATATTCACTTTGTTTTTTGCACTCTATATTAGAAGTGACGCTGAATAGTCATAGTTTCGAGCAGCTGCAATATATGTATACTGCACGGGACACACACACACACACACACACACACACACACACACACACACACACACACACATATATATATATATATATATATATATATATATATATATATATATATATATATATATATATATATATATATATATGTGTGTGTGTGTGTGTGTGTGTGTCCCGTGGTGTGTGGTGTGTACAGGTAAATCAAGTAGACAACAGTGTACAACGCAAACCGCTTTCATGGCAAGTTTACTGGTGAACGTCAGGCGCTTCTAGCGGTGAAAGTTGCCCAGTCTACGCAGACACGCCGAAAATAGGGCAAAGCAACTGACCAGACTACGCTTCTCTTTTAAATTTTTTTCTGCTTAAGACAGAACCGCTACGATTAAGGTAATCATTCAAGGCCTTACACAGCCGCTGCCACCCGAAGATGCGAGCCTGTAATTGCGCAAAAGCTGAAGCCAGCAAGTTTTCTCGGTCACTGACCGAAGTAATTACGCGAGCTTGACTTCGATTTACCGTCATCAGCGCCGGTGTTGCGGTCAAGCCAGCATCCCGTGTGACTTAACCGCCGGTCCGCGCTGTCCATCGGTCCTAGCCTGAGTTACTGACCAAGCGTGACCTCGTCAGCTGAAGAAATGATCAATGTCTCAAGTAGGCAAAGTTCAAAAGAACATTTCCATGCATGTGCAAGGCCTACTTGAGCTATAGCAGTTTTTTGTAGTGTTTTTTATTCATTCATGTTACCGCAGATCTTAACGAGGTCCCTATACTCTGCAGCGCCTGCCTATAGCAGACCAAGGGAGGTCAGTGCAATAGAAATAAGCTTAGCGAAATAGGAAGGAACTGCCACTTAGAGAGAGTTTAAACCCAAGTTCATATCAAGTTTCCGTTCAAGCTTAATGCAAGTTTCCACTGATACGCGTTTGACTGCTGAATTTGTGATCATCTCTGCTTTTATTATCAGCACTTAACGAAATAGCTGAGCTAGCCGAATGCGTTCTCGTGTACCATTTGCGGCTCATTGAAAAAATAGAAGGCAAGCACTTCACGCCCTAGATGCGTTGCGAAAATGCTAAAAATTGCTTTACAATTTCTCGTAAATGTCGTAGCACAAGGTGGTGTCAATAGTCAGTTAGTTGAACGTTATGGTTCAATGCGTAGTTGCTTCACGCATTCGACCCTAAGCTGCTACTACGCATCCCAACCGACTTCTCACGCCATGAATGTACCCTCCTTGTCCGTTTATGGGTTGGAGTAGCCGTCTCCAATTCATATTCCTTTACCATTGGAATGGCTGATAGCCCTTGTTGTGAACATTATGGGCGCAGAGAACCCACACCTTCTCTGCGAATGCGCCCGTTTCAACGCCGAAAGAGCTGCCCTTTCAGCCAGGCTTGGTCAGTTGGACAACCGCCTGTTTACCGAACACAAAATTTTAGGGCACTGGTCTACAAGTCTTCAAGGCGAGTTGCTGTCAGAGCATTGCTGTGATTTCTTCGAGCAACAGGACTTGGTGACCGGTTGTGACAGTGCCCTCACAGGTGACAGTGATGTTGATGTGTGCAAGTGGCGCGCATGTGCAAGTGCAAGTGGCGCTGACTAACACTTACATGAAAAGATATACAAAAATACCCATTAAAATTGACGAGGGAATGACCGCGTTGTAGCTCAGTTGGTAGAGAATCGTACGCGTTATCCGTACACTCATTGGCCTCACTGTCTATTGGATTCATTAGCTTGTTGCGAATTGTACATGTGCGGGTGTGAGAGCGAAATAAAGTTCCCAAGAAAGAGGAAGCATTTTTTTTTTACATAGACACACAACGTAAAAAATGTGGTAAAGTGTATTTGCGGTATTTTATAACTGCACTGTGACGCTGCCTCATCAACCGTACGGATCATATTACACAGAGGTACAAGCACGTTTCTATTTGCGCTAGCGTCCATATTAGTAACGAGACATTCCCTTGCGACTGCCAAAAGAGCACTTCGAGAAACAGCTACGCCCACAGAATCTCTAATGTAGGAGTTACGTATTGAGGTGCAAAGTTGGAACTTAGTTACAAGTTCCCTGAAGCCGGCATTTTTTTTTCTTTATTTTAAAGGAGTACAGAAATCTTCATGCCAGAAATCTGTATGCAAAACCTGTAGGAGATATGCGAAATGCGCAATTTTTAGTGGCTTCCGCTAAACTTTAAAATTATTACTCATTGCTTAGTAGTTTTACGATTTCAATATAAAAGTCTAATATGTACTCATTTCGTGCCGTTACGTGGTTATAGTTGACAAGTTGTCTGAGTGGAACTGGTAATGACGTTGCAAAATGTGACCAGGCTTCAAGCGTCTGCTGGGGCGAACGAAAAGAAAGTGTACGTCGTATACGCTTATCGTTCGCGATTGAGTAGATTTTGCGGCATTAGGCAACGATGCCTTATTTCAGACGTTTTAACCGAATACGCCAGTCGCAGTCACCGCACAACCTGGTGTCTACTGGCACAGAACGTTAAAGCTAGACACGGGACTTTCACGAGCTCAAAATTTATTACGCCTATCACAGACCTCTCCCATTACTTATGCGAACATGAAGTAACTACAACACAACGGATGCAGTAGAACCAACAATACCTAGACAACCAAGGTTACTGCCCCCCCCCCCCCCCCCAAGATTTAGAACAGCATGTTATTGTGTGCACTTACCTACTGCGACAGTATTATGGCGAAGTTACACAGATACCTCTGTATATTCCTGTCTTAAGTATTTTGACCTATGCCCTCAGTATTTTCTTTATTACAACGGTGGACGTCGTTTATCAATCGATGTTTTCGCGTGAGCAAAATTCGAGCGAAGAGCACCAATCAGTCTATTTCTTAGTTTATGCTTTGGTGAGGTTAACCAAATTTTAACTAAGCCAGCGTGCTGTCCGTTCTGTTAAGCCGGATATGACAGTCGTGAAGGAACAACCCATAAAACACGTCAAAATTATAACCCGTGTTGTAACTTAGCTCTTAGTACATTGGCTCGCTGAGCCCCAGGTCGTCGTATCGAACACCAGCCACGGCGGCGGATTTTGATGGGGGTGAAATGCACAGCATTGTATTGATATTTCATTGGCTGTTAATGTGACGAGGTGATTGATGAAAACGATACATGAAATGGCTCATAGTTGTGTCGTGGCATTGGCATGTCGAGCCCTAGAAATTGTTACTGGTTCCTTCGGCCATCTGGTACCGTCTCTTTCCTTCCTTATTTGCTTCTTTCTTTCTTACTAGTTGGTCGCCCTGCATATACCTTGCTCCTGTGCGCTACCCATTAACCTCTATTTGACTAAACTTCATTCATTCTCCTGATCATTAAGTAGCACTTTTCAGCACTAAACGTATGCTAGGAAATCACACCAACCTTATGCAACTTCAAAGATGATGTTTTTTGACATAATCTTATGTTTCCAGATTTTTCCACTTTACTTTTGTGATACCCTGTAGGGAGCAGTGGACAAGAAACGCAATATCGGTAGGCACTAACGCCGTAAGGACAAATGCCAGCTTCTTATCATTCAGCTGTCTCTTAGAAATTTCTGAATGGGCTAAATGCAAAATTCTTTTTGAGAACTCTTCCGCGACCAAAAATGCACTTGTACAAAATCATACAATTTAAAGCACTTCGGTAAAGAAAAGAAAGAAGGCCGTCCTACCTTAACTACTTAAACGCGTTAGCACGGGAAAGGGAAGGAAAATAGTTTGACTGCGTAATGGGAAACTTCAGGATACAAAGAAAATCATAAAAGCGTAGAGTGAGATAGACAAAATCCACTGCTCCTAACCTCTTGCTCCAGTTTAAGGACGTCAGTGCAAGTTTGGAAGTTTTAAAGTGGTCCTTTATTCTTTTCAGGCCCTCCCATGCCGTGGGTGCTTCAGTGCTTAGGTAAGTCGCCTTAACGGTTCTGTATTCTTTTCTTGTTTTTTTTTATTATTCCGGGTATTAGGTATAAATTTTAACCTACTTAATGTCTCCAGCGGCTCTTTGCGCAGCTGTTTAAAGAAAACTTAATTCCTTAACGTCCTACGTGAGGCTCATAAAAAAAAGTAAAATAAAAAGTAACCCAGTTTTTTGCTAGGAACTCGAAGTTAAGACACAAGCTCAATCATTTTTGCGTAGTTAAGAAAGCATTTAGAATAAGCTGAGTAGTTCGGTTTGCATTGTACTAAGGTTCTCAACAACGCAAATAGACCTTTTGTCTCGCGTCTTCTGGCCGCGTGCAGAAATGGAGTTTTTCGAATCAACAGAGCACTTTTTCTTTACTTTATTTTGTACCAACGTAACGCCCAAATGTGCGCTGAATATAAGAGGTGAATGTGGAACATCGGTGTGCGAAAAGCAAGTGAAAACGAGCGAAGGGACACCGCACGTCACGCAGTTTTCTGACAAGTTTGAGCCAAAATTGACTGTGTATTCGCATCAGTTCACCGGCTTTGTTGTATGCGGCGTCACATTACTCTTTTCTTGAGACATGACAAATAGTCATAAACGAGCACCCCCAGCAGTACGCAGTATTTCTTGGAACAACACTTAAGAGCTGAGAGCGTGCTTGGATTAAAGACGCTTAGCTGAAAATCCTTCGAACTATGCTTAAGAGCTGAGAGCATGCTTGGATTAAGAACTCAGCTCAAATGTCTTACCTAGTACGTACGCTGTTGTAGCCAACACTTAAAGAGCAAGCTCTCGTTAACCTATACTTTACTACGGGGCGTCACCTTCAGCTTACCATTGCTCTTAACAGTTATGCAGTTTTGAGAGCTTATGTTTTACGCAGCATGAATGCGTGGCTTCTTTAAAATGCTGCAGGCAGTATACTGTTCATCAAAGGTTCGGATTTACAAGGCACGGGTGTAAGCTTTTATGGCCTGATCATCGTTTGTAGTTCAAACGGAGGTCTAAACTCAGGGATATGGAAGGAGGATAAACTGGGCTAGCGGTGGCGCAAAAAAGACATGCTAAGCACTTATGTGAAAGCGTTCAGCAGCCATCGTCATGGTAACTTAATCTCGCTCGGGAAGTGGGAGGACAATTTATAAGTCTGACTTAATTGCTGCCAAAAGGAGAGGGTATGCGTCGGAGATAAAGGCTCACCGCTTGGCGGACGGTTATCTCCGTTCCGTGCTTAAAGAAAGGTCCCGGACTTTTCTCCAACTTCGGCGGCATTAATTTTGATGCTAAAGTCCCGTTATATATTGGGATAGAAATAGCTGTCAGGCATCATTAGGGTCAAAGATGGTTCAGATGGGGGAGACGGTTGAAATCACAGAAGTGGCCGACACAAAACTGCTCTTCTGAATTTTCGTGAGTGCGTAAGAACAGGTGCCCAACTGTGAAACGCTAATTTATTGATGTTTAGGAATAAGATAAATGAAAACTACAAGTAGGATAGTAGGCCTAGGAAGCTTATCGTATTCGTGAAGCGAGGCGATACTCACGTAGGCTAGAGTCAACCTAACTCGTAGCCCTAACACTCCAATTATTCAGCCCTGCACGATAGACAATGGCTAAATTTTTTTTTTTGCTTCGAAAACTTATTAGAAAATAGCACAAGAAAACATCCATGTACAGGATTTGTCGCTACGTTACTTTTGTTGTAACTGCTATGTTTTGGATTGTTTTTTTTTCTGCCCCGACCCAAGTTACTACTCACAAAATTACTATTTCGATGTAAAATATTTCACGTTCATCGAATCGAACATGTTCGCCGCCGCCTAATACTGCAGTGTGTTAAAAACGAAAGTATACAGGTGAGGATAAAATATGCAAGTCCATTCGAATGCGTGGCATATGCGCCACTTACACTAGACGTCTCTGCATTACCTGTCGCCGTGAACAGCACTCGGTTATAAGACGGTACGCTCTTCTTCGATATCGCATGAGGCGCCTCGGTCACAACAACGCTCATCCAGATACTTTACGCAAAGCACTTTAAGAAAAAGCTGCGGTGGCGTGCCACTGAATCGCCAGAATCATCGTTAATGTCAGTCTCGGGCCGTTAAGTACTTGAAGCGACTGCTTGATTGCGTGAAGTGAATGGAATGAAACGAAATGAAATGAGAGCTGAGCAGTTTGGCTGTTAATGGCTCTGTGGAAAGTGACGCATATCATCCATGTGTTAATATGGTAGCGCTAAATTTTTTCTGGTTGACTGAATTAATGAGCGAGTGTCTATTTCAATATATATCATGAATAAGTTATTAAGAGCGAACAGACGCAGGCAACTAACACATAAAAAGAGAACAAGCGCTGGCTTTCAACTTAATTTATTCGCATGAAGTGTATGTGTGCGTGCACATCGTCCACACGGGAAATTCTTGAGGCCTTTCTTGTTTAAGTTGTGATGAAGAGTACTCCATCAGGCAAACAGTGCCTTTCATTACTAGAAAAAGATTATTCTTCGACCGGCTTTCTATGATTTTTGATGATGTGCACGAACGTACATGTTTGACACTTCATACGAATAAGTTTAGTTAGAGGTCCGTGCTAATCCTGTTTTTATGCGCCTTTTGTCCTTGTTTGTTTGAGCTTACTAACTTATTCACTCTGAACAAACTAGCCCGCTCCGAAGATTCGTCTGTCAGTACATGCGGTAGAGCCAATCGCAAAGCCTACTTTGAATTTTACAATTTATTGCTGTCGTAATGATAGCCACTCTTTCCGGCAAAATTATGACTGCCTATTGCACCCTTTCTGTGCCTATGGTGCTTCTTATAAGCCGTCCTTGAGGTTCGCACAATATCCCTGCATTTTTACGCTGAACTAGATGTGCTTGAGTAAATTGTGACAGATGAGATACACTTCGAGAAATGTTCACTGTCGTCTTAAACGTAAGACGCCACGCCATGGAAAATAAATTGTTGCGATTGTAGAAGGAAGACTCCTACTAATGATAAAAATTCAACAAAAAATAAAAATATGGTATCGAATGGTAATGTTGGACAATTAGGCTTCGACTGACATTCATCAGAAGCGGCTCTCGTACTGTGAACCAATTTAGCGGGAAAATATTAAATTGAATATCAAAAGCAGGTATCTTCATAAGGCTCTCAGCTGCGAAATGTATATACAAGAATGCAGTGTTAGTGCCGGAGCCGATATATAGTGACTGTTTTAAAGAAAGAGTGCTTTAGTAGTTCTTGTCTGTTCACGTATAATAGTTGTTACGAGGCCACAACAAAATAAAATGCAGCCACAGAAAGGCAATGCTATTTGCCGGGGCCATGTGCTGTTGCTCTAATTTTCGTTCGTAAGAAAAAAATTACGATGGGCGAAATATTACAGGAGTAACGCGGGATAATGGCTAGTATGCTTCTATTTAAAATCCGGGAACAAAGAGTGCAACTTGAGCAAGGACAAAAAAGCCAGCACTTGACGAGTCCTATTCATTCATTCATTTTGTTTTTCTTCCAGTGCCGATGTTACTTTCGCAACTGCAGGTAACGTACTTTGAGCGGTTAAAATTTTGACGAGATCGTACTCTTCCCTCACTTTAAGGTTTTATTATTTCTGCCTCACCTGTCTCGGTCATATCTTTCGTCGTTGGATTGAACGGGTGTCTCTAAATGCATTTTTCCAATTTTTTGTACGCTTATTGAGTGCTCTTGTGCTCTAAATTTGTAACAACTCGGCCCCGCTTTTGCTTCCAGGCACTAATTAGAGAATGCCCATAGCTGCCAGTGTTCTGCATATTATGAAGATGTGCTGCTAATTACGTCATTATTTCTCACGTCCCCCCGTCACCTTTTGTTTTCTGTAATGCTTATTGAGAGATTCAGCAGCACGGTTATTGTCTAGAAGTGCACCTAAAGTTTTTGAGCGATCCCAGAAATCATCTGTACTAAATTGAGTACGGGGTGTGATTATCAAGAGTTGCTACTGCAAGCGGTCTACTACCAACAACTTTTGAGTAAAGCAACCAGGGAAGTGTATTCAGTTACTTATCCTACCATTGGCCGCTTCTCCATTAGACTACGCTTTCCACATTTCTCGGACTGCGAAAAGATAAGAAACAGCATAGGCCTATAGCAAAAGATATTTGTTTGGACGTCGAAGCAACTCAACGCTGTCATACCGGGGCGCGAAGCACTCCCAACGTGATATCTACTGTCGATCATTTCCGTGAAGGACATCGACAAGCGTCACGATGTTTTAACGGTTCTTTCCTGCGCTGAATAGTACCGTGGCCCATATTGTCACTAGAGAAACGTATTAAAGGACATCTTGATGAAACGTGGACAATTAGCGCGGGCTGATTGTCGAAACCAAGCGCAGTGCAAGAACTGCTAATAAGAATTTAAAGAGAGACTTCGCTTCCTCAGTAAGCTGGACTCTTCCTATAGGCATAATGAGGTTGCTTGCGAGTGTAGCGCCCAGTCCAAGTCACTACGCTTCTCCAAACTCTCATGGCGCATCCAGTTAAAGAGAAAGACTATGACGTTAAGATAAAGCTTTCTTGAAAGTGGAAGAATAGGAAAACATACGAAAATTAAAGAGTAAAGTCATGACAAACGGATGTGACTGACATATTTTAAAGCAAATATGCTACGCGATCGAGTGCATCTTCTGAATTTTAAACCTGCGCTTTCGAATATTTGGTCGTCAGGATGAACCAACTAGCTTAAGAACAAGCGATGGTCGCTTGATTCGGTATTTGCACATATTTAGTAAACTCCATTCGATCTGCGGTGACGAGGGTAACTTCGCAGTCATGCTTCAGTTTCTTAGAGGCAAGCCTGATTGCCAAAATGACGACGTTCTTCCAAAGCATCTGAAAGGAAAAAAAGTAAGATTACAGCCGTTTCCCGGAAACGGACATTTCTGCCAACTACTAGTAGTTTTCCACAGCTGGGCGTCTTACGAAATGCACTTACGGTGACTGAATATCAAAAACGGCTCGAGCGTTTTGTCAGGACAAGCTTTTGTCTCAGGGCTTACTCATGCTAGCGTGCTGTATGCCTGTGCCTTCTAGAGAGCAGCAGTTATGAGTGTTTACAGGTAAGGTTCTACCACACTGCCAGGAATACTGCTCAAAAGCAGTAGCTGAAACACATTACGTGTCAACGTTTCATATAAGAAATGTTTGTACGTGTTATGTCTGCATACATTTCAAGACAGGAAAACCTTAAAAAAAGGTGAAAATGCCGCAGCGAAAATGCTTTAGGCGTGTATGGCAGGAGGGTAAATTGCAGGTGTCGCCTTTCTTTAGCAGCTCAGCTGTCAGAGGTTGTTCTTAAGGGAGAGTTCACCGATAACAGCGGAGCTCAGAAGGGAACTCAGAAGGGAAAAGCGGAGCCGCTCTTCCCTTTGACTTACCACCCACGCTGCCACAAGATAGTCATTGCACGAAGGGCAACACAGAAAGAGATAAAGAAAGAAGGAAGGAAGAAAGGAAATCCGAAAGAAAGAAGGAAGGAAACTATCTGGTTGCACAGAACACCACATCAAACACACGCTTGCCCTCGACACACTAACCACACTCTTGCTCTTAGCCGAGTGCTACTTGATAGTGATAGTGAAGGAAAAGGAAGAAAGAGAGAAAGAAAGCTCTCGGGTGGTGCAGAAAGGAAAAGAGGACCCGCGCTATTTCCCCACCACAGCCCGCATCTTTGCCCTCCCCCTACTACTCCATTACGATGATAGTGCTACATGAAGTGATAGTGAACTTGACACCATTGTCCCAGGTCAGCCGCTTACTCAGATTCCACAGGCGTGGAACCGGCTTTACTTTTATTGCGATAGCAATTATATGGACAGTCTCGACGGGTTTTCGCCGTCGCCGTCATGTCCTGTGTAACGTCCAAATTGATAACTCCCCGCGCATCGTGCGTTCTACGCGCGGGTAAAAACACGTGAATGGGGGCGACGAACAAAGCTGAAGCAGAGATCAAGCAAGCCCGGCCGATCTCCGTCGCTCGGAGGGCGCATGCGATAACATCACCCCGATGAAACTCCCCGCCCATCTTTAATGAGCATGAAAAGACGCGAGGGGGGGAGGGAGTCGCTCGAGCAGCAACTGTGCACTCCGCGCGGTCACCATCTATGGCGTGCGCGCTATCTCGGCAACCATCAGCGGGCGGCTCGTAAACTCGTCTACGTGCTGTGCTCTCAAAGCGAAGAGACTGCGAAAAGCGTCCCTGGACGAGCCGTATTCTCTTGTACCAGAGTTTTCTTGAGTTACGTGGGATCGTTTCCAAAAGAGTTAGTGGCCAGCCTCATTTCGTATGGGATTAAAATTTCTTGCTCTCTCATTCACTGCTTCGCCCTCTCGGTGAAAGTGATATTTTTCTTAAGTTTAGAGCTTGCTTTGAGACTGATAACCAGTAAAAAAATAATATTTGGGACAAGGAAAATAAAACACTGGGAGGTCCCCCTGAAAGGAATGCTAATGCGGAAGCAAACATTTATAACATGCTCATCTCACGTCATCGACCTCACAGAGCTAGATTAACTACCACGGAAATAAAGTAAGAAGCTCACTTAAAGAACCATATCTCCCTTTTACAGGGCTATGAAATGTAGGAGGATGTTCAAAGATTGTTAAACGAAGGAAAGAAAATATCACCTAAGCAACACAACATAAAGCAGTGACTCTCTCGTGTTATACTGTTAGGTGTGTAATTTTATTATGTCAAAGTGGGCAAAAGGTCGGATCACGAGCTGGACACTCATATTCTGAATGTAAAAGCTTTAATTAGGTTGTTTGTTACCTCTATGGAGGAATAAAAGTGTCATTGCAGATTCGTAGCCGTAATCTCTGTCATGAAACTCCATATTTCAATGGATAACACCTTTCAAATTGCCGTCATGCTCTAGAATTCTTAGGTTCGAAAACCTGGAAGTGTGCCCGGTATGTTGTCCTTTTCAAAAGCATATGTTACTTTCAATTGTAACAGCAGAGTGCACTGTAATTGTAAATAGTTACTAATCTGGCATTAAAATAAGATGACACTGCGAACCATAGAGCGCGCTCGCTGAGCACGGAGGATGTAGTCGATGCGTGTTTTAGAGAAAGTAAGAACCCTGACGTTTGCAAGTTTGCTCTGAATTGAATCGCCTTTTTATTGAAGTGCAGAATGTTGTACTTACCGAAGAGGAGCCAAAGGGCAGTAGTGCCTGAAGGATCCCTTCCACCTAAAAAAAAGACAGTTTGCACACAAGAACGTTGCAAGTGATGGCTCACCACTGAAAGCCAAAGAAACCAATGGAGGCATCGGCTAATGGTTTGAAACGTCGGTGGTATCATCGTTCTTGCTTCCTCTCGTTCTCCTTTCTTTTTCTGTCGTGTAGAAAAATCACCGTACCTTTTTTTAGCATGCAAAGCAGTTATTTTTCTCTTCTGTAATTTTTATAACTACATTGCAAACATATTTTTGTGATATGAGTACGTTTTCCAAAATAAGTATATTTATGTACGCAAAGCATGTGCCTATCTTGTCGTTCCTTTCCTTGTCTGGAAGCAACGCGCCGTTTTGTTCACAATTTCGTTACTTGTATCTTTCATGCATCCAGAAACTGTATTATTCTGTTTTTACTTTTCAGTTTATTGTTTTTAAATTGTTTCTTTCGTACTGTATCAAAATCCCCCACCCCTAGCTTACTCAGTGCCTCCCATGAGGCATCTAAGGTACTTTGAACTAAGTTATGCTTATATTATGCCGATTTCGTTGCACATTCCAAAGCGCAGAAAATTGCAGGAATACATAAAATAATAGATACCGACGCTCTTAATCTTGTGGCGGCAAATTTCAAATCTGTTTAGCAAAATAAATGTGCAATAATAGGCGGCCAATCTAAATTACTTATGGCATCATATCCATTCATAACACAAAACCACATTTTGTTTTCATTTATTCTTATCATAAAATTCATTGTTCGGCCAGTAAAGCACATAAATAGAGCCGCACAGTCCAAAGTACTAACACTAAAAGGTCAATGCCTTCGTTCTATGAACGAGAAATAGGCAACCGAGGAGCATATGTTGCAGGCCCAAAAATTTGAGATTCCCGGGTGTAGGGTTCAGTGGCTTTTCTAACCTTTTGTCAGCGCCCCAGCGTGCGAGGCTTTCCAGGACATGAAAAATATCTTCGCTCTTTTTGTAGTCCCGTCTTTTCTTCTGCACGCATACACTTTCCGAAGAGTGGTAATTACAACCTTTTCTCTTTACAAAAGGGTATTTGACCTATAGTCGTGGGACAAGAACCCTAAACCACATGTTATTTTCGTTGTTTTCGTGAAATTTTGAGGTGCAAGGCGACTCTCAAAATGGCAAGAGCCGTTTTTCATACCACTGTAACAAAAGGTTTTTGTGTGGGGACAAAAGGCGCATGTCGAAAATTGTGCAGTGCTAAAACAAAGAACTGCATGAAGGACAGCTTGAAGCAATGGCTATGACTAAAAGTGGGAAATAAATGTATGAAGAAGGAGTTTTAAAAATGGTGTCTAAACTTCTGGAGCTTTTGCTAAGCCTGGTTGCGGCACATCATCAATCGCGAACACCAAAGAAGCTAAACACCGGTTATTTTTCTTTCTTCAGGTAAAGACGATTTGTTCAATAAGAGGGAGGAGTGCTTTAGAAAATGCGTTTTCTTTCTGCATTCGCGAACGCAGAACTTTACAGGGAAACTTCCTCGCATAGAAAAATCCGTCCATGACATGCAAGCCAGCTGCCTTTTTTCTTGACAACGTTCATTGGCAAAACATTTTGGAGGTTGGAAAAAACGTTTGTAGAAGCCACAGAAAATATTCCCAAGCTCAATGCAAGCTGAAAAGTCGAGACGTTTATATTTGTGTGCTTGCAAATGTGTTCTGGGTTCTTCTTGTAGTTTATGCATAAAATAGTGGCTATTCAAATTTGAACAAAAGATTCTTTGGGGTTTTTCAGGTCCCTTCTGTACCGTGAAATACTGAAAAAGGCGCGATTTATGTTCCGAAAAAGAGAAAGAGAGAGAGGGGGAAATTCTTGATTAAGGTTTTAATAAATTCAGGAAAGGTCTTAGGTTTTGCTTGCGACCACCATGCTAACTTAGAATCTAGGGCTTAGAGCTGCCTAACTGGAAGGCATCGGTTTATATTTCACGCCCCTGTTCGCATGTCTGTAGTGGTGGAACTGAACACGCGTCTGTTTATTCTTAACTTCATGTTCAAGACACCTGCGTAGTGAAAATAAATGAGAGTCCCCGACCACAACAAGCCGCGAAATCTTATTACGCATTTTTGCACATACATTTCTTGAAATATTCAGAGAGTTTTCACAATGTAAGACGGAAGACAGTAAATGATAATACGAAAAGCCAGCACTGCAGGACACGGACAAGAGAGAACACACGCATACACACCAACGCCGGACTAACAACCAAAATTTTTTATCGGTACCTGACTATCAGGTAGTCTAGTCTCCATGTCATAGCTCAGGCGCTTGCGCAGGATGTATGTATAAAAGCTCGTGGTTGCTTCAATAAATTTTGGTTGTTAGTCCGGCGTTGGTGCGCATGCGTGTGTTCTCTCTTGTCCGTGTCCTGGAGTGCTGGCTTTTCGTCTAATTGATCATGAACCAACCAGCCCAGCTCTTCACTCTCCTTAAATGATAATAATAATAATTGATGGTATTTTGCATGTCATAATTAGCTGTGATTACGAGGCACGTGCTGTTGTGGAGGTTGCAGTAAATTTCCCGACTTGTGATTCTTTAAAGTGTACCAAAATATATGTACAGGAGTGTTTTTTTTTCTTGGCTTTTTTTTTGCCTTTCCCCTGCAACAAAGTTTGGGCGCCGTGGTCGGGATTCGATCTCACGACCTCAAGCTTCGAAAGCCAACACCCTAGCGGCTAACCCACCACGGCGGATTGGAAGGCCAGTGAAGCTTATTTAATTATATAAAGAGTATGTATTTGTGATTGGTAAGGTCGGCAGGAAAATGGCTATGTGGAGAGAGAGTGAGACAGAGGATGTGGATAGCAGGCTATTACGTTTCACCATGGACGTTGCCAACAAGCATCGTAATAGGCTAGCGCGTTTGCACGACTTCCGAGATGGGCGCGCACTGTTTTGTTAGGGACGAAATACACGCACGCACACACGCACGCACGCACGCACGCACACACACACACACACACACACACACACACACGCACGCACGCACGCACACACACACACACACACACACACACACACACACACACACACACACAAACTCTCTATCTCTGCAGTGCCTGACGTTTTAGGGGCGAAGCTCCTTAGGGTGTGGGTCGTTCCCTCCTCTGTAGTAGTATGTCAGTAGTAGTATGTATGTAGCCGCCTCGCGCCGGCGGGAGGCTCGCGCTCGCCCTCGGCGCGTGCCTCCCGGCGCGCGAGCTCTCTCACTCTTCCATCTGCTGTCTTGTGAGAGAGAGAGAGACAGAGAGATAGAGAGAGCGAAAGGCGCGCGTTTACTATGGAAACGCTATCTCTTTCACTCCCTTTCCCCCACCCCCACGGACGCTTAGCCGTGCTCCCTACATGGGCTGCAGAAATTAGCGTCCTTTCCTAACCGAACCACAATCATCATCATCATAATCATCATCTTCTTCGATGAACGCGCTACCAGCTCGCAAAGAAGGAGAACGCGCCATCAGCCGCGAGAGACAAGCTTGACGCAGGCAGCGTCTTCTAGCGAGTTTCTTGATCGAAAAATGCGAACTGCTCGCGCTGGAGAACCGTTCACCGGCCACCCATATATATATATATATATATATATATATATATATAGGCACTGGATCTTAACTTGCAATGAAGTGCCGGTGGGAGATTTCACTTGTGCGTAGTTGAACCATAAGGATTCGTAGCGTGCGCGTTAACTAAATTAATCCGGAACTCGACACGATCTACGATGAACCTCCGCAGCTTCGCCCACTCATCATCATTCACTCCGTGGATATGCTGTTGATTTTTTTAGAACTATGCAAGGTTTCATACTGCCTTTAAGCGGCCTTCAAAAGAGGACGAATGGGACGGACATAGAGTTTTTTTTTTCTTTAATTGGACAAGAAATATGGCATCTTCTTGTGCACTCTTAAGGCCAAATGTGCTGTTTACCTTTTATGCGTAACAAAAAATATGAAGGTTCAGGGCGAGACCTCTTTCTCCGAGCTAGAACAAAAATGTAAAATAAAAAGAGAAAACAGCTCCGAACTGCAAATTGCCTTCACTTCCGCGTTTAGGATAGCGAGACGTGCGTGGAAGGTGCACTTCCCGGTGAGTTTAATTTTTCAGGTATTTTCTTAGTTGCACCGGAAGCGCCTTAGAAATGGGTCACAGAAACTGTCTTCGAGAATACGAATTTGGCAGTACGGGAAGAATAAAACTTAAGACGAAGTGGAGGCGAAGTGGAGGCAAAAATAAGACGTGATACTGACTTGTTCTTCCCTACTCCACCTTCAAGTTCTTTTTTTTTCTTCTCACGCTGGAAATGTAATCGAAGTTCAAGCTGGCCCGTTCAAGCCCGAGAAGTTCAAGCCCGAGAAGTTCAAGCCCGAGAAACCTTGGCGAAGTGAATGCTTGCAGGGGTGCAGCGCCCTTTATGTTGACTATTTCCAGCACTTCAAGAAGGTGCTGAAGCTAAAAGGAAGCAAATAATAGCACTTAAGCGCACCCAAGGCGTTAGAATTCACACGAGGCAATATCCCCCTTCAGCTCGTTCTCTTCCTAGATCAAGTCTTCGCAGACATACTACATGCAGCTAGTGTTTTAAACAACAGTGTCTTACGTCTTGGGTCGGAGTGCTTTTGTTGATAAATTAATTGCAGGAAGCTGTAGATAGCTCCCTGAAGTTAGAGTGTTTATCAGTCCGAAAAATTTAACGCCCCCCCCCCCCCCCCCCCGTCCCTCTACTCTTTATAAACTCAGAAGCATCCTGGAGGCCGGCGTAAGGGTCCTGGGAAGCACTGAATTCGTCCACGATTAGACTTCCGCGTTTTTTTTTTGTTTTTTTTTTGCACTACGCGGTGCTCATGATTCAAGCAATATGAGATACGAAGGTTGATGCGCGAGTTGCTCGTCGGCCTAAGGCTTCTGCGAGTCGCACTGGTGACCGAAGACCTTTCATTTCGATTCCCAGCTGCCACTGTCAAGCCTTAGCGCAGTACTCACCTGGCACTAAGCATTTTTAAAACTCGCAAGCAGCAGGAATCGTCTCGCACGCTACATAAACCAGGCTTTCATTCAAAAATGAAAACACCATCTTTGTTTAGGTGGGCTTCACCAACAAACAATAATGTCTAACAGGCAAAGCACGCTTTACAGGCATAGAAGCTCCAACAAAGTCGATATTTAGAAATTTCTAGCCGCTTTTAGTGCGACACGAATTATAGTGACACTAATGGTAAAAATTGTCCTGCGTCGGAATGGCATAGATAGTATAATGACCCCGCTCATGGCATCCTGTTGGTATCAGCGGAAGCGTTCGAAGGAGTTGCCGAGACTTGACCGCTGATTTCCTGCGCTTGCGCGAGGAGCGAGGGCGAGAAATAGAGGCGCGCGCTGTAGGATAGTAGAAATAGTAGGTGGAAGTCTCTTTTCCTAGGAAGTATGACAATTAATGGTCGGCGGGTATTACCGAAGGTGGCCAGGCCGTACATCTTTCATGTAGCTATGCAGGCTGCGCGCCTTATTTTTGCAGGTAATCAACGGCGAGTACAAATGTCGAAGTGCAGATACCTAGGATGGCTGCATTGTGTGCGTTGATTTCGCGTGCGCTTAGTGGTGGAGTATTATTTATGCTTAAAATTACAACGACCGTTGCAGCAGAAGGTAATGCAGTGTGTTCGCCAGTCTCTCTCTTTCTATGCACTAGCTTTCGAGAGTGAGTTCCCGCGGTCATCGAATGATATCTGGGCATGAATATCGAGGAAAAGCGTGACATCGTACTTGTTAAATTCATTTTTAGGCTAGCATTTCTTTAACATACACGGGCGATACACTTGTGGTACTTAGTTTATTTACATGACTAAAATATTGATCCCTCTGCAACAGTGTGCCTTTGTGCCATTAGAGTTTAAGTGGAGCTTTATTTGCTTTTGATGCAGTGGACAGAACAAATCTGCACGCTCTTTGTGGGAATCCAGATTCCTTGCCTGATCGCTGCAATCCGGGCGCTCTTCCTGCCTTCATCTGTCAGGAAACAGAACGTTTTGACTTGAGATAGCCAATTAGCTCCCGATTGCAGACTGCATCCTGGCACCACACAGCAGTGCCCGAGTCGCGGGCGCTTCGTCGGAATAATCCTATCCGCGGAAAACATCAAAGCTCAAGCAGCTACGGCCACTAATGCAGGCTAAAACTGCTCTAATGCATGGTAAACAGAAGTTTTCTAGGGTACGTTTCCAGTGAACTTAAATGTTTCCAGAGAACGGCCAGCGCTGGCAAAACCGTGTATAGACACAACAAGTACACCGACACACATGCAACTTATCAAACGTTGGGGCACTGTCGAACACGGGGCCTCCAGTTCCCAAGCAAGCACGCTACCGCGAATCTACGGTGGCTCCTGCACACTCAGTTATATAGAGTAAGTAAACCTATTGCACCAGCAGTTGTAATGATGGTGCTTGATTGATTTCTGATCTTTTTATGTCCCAAAACCAGCTCTGATTATGAGAGACGCCGTAGCAAAGAGCTCCGGAAAATTTCGACCACCTGCGGTTCTTTAACGTGCACTGACATCGCACAGCACACGGGCCTCAACATTTTGCCTCAATTTAAATGCAGCCGCCGCGGCCGGAATTCGATCCCGCGACCCTCGGATCAGCAGCCGAGTACCATGGGCCACTAGACCACCGTGGCGGGGCAATGATGGTGCTTGTGTAGCGAGAATTGCGCTTCTAATATGTGCTGAGCACTACCATAGCAACGCCTACCAGTCCGTACGCTGTTGTGCGATCGGGCTCGATCCCCAATACTTCAACGAACGACACTTATGATAGCACATAAACACACCGTATACTGTATTTTTCTTCTACCAGACTGACGTCCCTGGTTTGGACTAAGGCTAATGCTGGTATTACGTCGTATCATGAGCTACGATTCAGTCGCCACGGTGCTGTCGACGTTCCTTGTTAGCCCACGCTCAGCAAACTCATGAGCAGGTACTCATGCGCTTTGCACAAAGACCTTGATCGTACTTGTCAGGATGAATGCTGAACAGTTCGCCATAGACATTTTCCTCCCTGACCGCGTCGAATTACGCTTATTCCCACAATGAATGGGATCTGCAGAATTTCAAATTTGTACAGATAGTTTGCTACTTTCCCGCGTTCTCTGGGGAGCCAAATGTGAGACCACAAGCGTGAAGTAGTACAAGAGGACTTACAAGAGGAAAAAAAATGTCATTGTAACAATAATGCTCTGTCAAGCTTACGTTAAGTACCCCGAACTTTCAGCTGCGGAGAAATTAACGTAGATCGCACGAGTTCTAATCCCCCCGCGAGGCTTGTCGCCTCGCGATGTCAGTGTGGCGGGATGGAATTAGTACGGTTGGCGTGGAAGGGGCAGCGGGTAGCGAGCGAGAAGCTGCGGCTTACTACGAAGCGAAAATTCTCGTGACAGCCAATGAAAGCTGAGGTCCGACGGATTCAACCCGCGCTGCCGTCGGCAGGCGAGGATTATGCTTAAGCATGGAGTGATTAAGTGCCTGCTCAAACGATCGAGAGGCATTGCGCGTAGTTCGAATTTGTTTCATCAGCTCCGTGAGTTAGGTATCTCATTTCCGAAAGGCTAAAGATTAGTGGCACCGCACATAGTTTCCTGTACTTTTCGCGTTGAAGGTAATCTGAACCTAATGGCGCAATGTGAAGCCTAGTTCACGCCCTTCTATAGGCACTTTCTTAGTAACTGTTTCTGGTTTGGTAGTTTAGAGAGAGAGAGAGAGAACACTTTATTGATGAACCGGAGATGTTAGCCTGGTTAATGGCCTGGCTTGCTACTCCAGGTACTTTGCGGTGATTATGATATTTACAGTGATCACATCTAACATAACACGTACATACGGTCACAGTTACTCACACACTCATATATACATATATACACTATAACTCAGTTTACAGCGTTTCATTGAGGCATGTTGCCCGTAGAAACGCTATCAGCGCCTTGGTGCTACGTAGTGCGCAGGCGCTGTCTTGCCACGGGCCTAGGAGATGCCGCAGCTCCAAGGCCGAACCGTGTGGCAAGTGAAGCGCTGCCTTCAGAGTCTTTCTATCCGACTCGTAGCGCTGGCAGTTGCACAGGACGTGTTCAATGTCCTCTCGTGTGTTGCATGTGGAGCACAATGGAGAATCAGACTGTTGTATTTTGTGCTTATAATCTCTCGTGTATGCTACATTAAGTCTTAATCGGTGAAGGCACGCTTCATCTCGCCTGACTAAACCTTGTGGTACGTGGAAGCTGCAGGCTGGGTCAATGGCGCGTAGTGGTCCGTACTGATGTCCTGGATCACACCAGAAGTGTCGCTGCTGATTCCAGGCAAATGTCGATACCATAGTCGCCGCATCTTTTCTTGAAAGGGGTATGGCTGTTAGTGGTGTTTTAGTTGCATGGGCTGTTCTGGCAGCACTGTCGGCCCGAACGTTTCCTTGTATTCCACAGTGGGCTGGTAACAACTGGAATACAACGCGGTGATTAAGTTCATGAGCATTATTGCCTAGCCGCTTGATGTCCAAAACTAGTTGTTCTTGGGCTCGTGGTGACTTCAGGGACTGCAGCGCCGCTCCTACTTGGGTCTATTGGATAGACCTGGCTTTGATTTAGCTGAAATACTTGATCCATTATAACGTCCTGCTAAATATGAGTGAACTTTGATGTAGCACTAAGAGGTGTGCCTTCTGGGAAGCAGCCTTAACTTTATTAACGACGGTAGTCTTTCTTGGGATACTTCAACGCAGGAATTTTGGTCTGTCTGTCTGTCTGTCTCTGTGTGTGTGTCTGTCCTGCTTTTCGATTCAGTAGAATGGCGAAAGTTTAACCCCTTCCTCAACGACCACCCATCTTGAACTGGTAGCTGCGTTCATCTTGTGAACACAGTCGACCAAAAAGCAAATATTACGCATATCTGAGGCGCAACATCAATACGTAAGTATTAGATGGTGTGTTCCTTTAGGAGAAAATACATAGATGCGTAATTCTAAAGACCCTGTGCTTGTTAGGATGCATTAAAAAAATCACAGCATATCCACGGGGTGAATGATGATGAGTGGGCGAAGCTCCGGAGGGAATCATCGGTAAACCGTGGACCTTCCGTGTAATTCGCCCAGTCGATCATCATGTAAAGACGTCTTACGCAGGCCCTTACACAGGCCGGAACGAGCACCGCGTTTGCCGACGCCATCACATGACTGCTGAGAGAGTATAAGGCGGAGAGGCCACAGCGTCTTACACCAGCTTCTTACACGGGCCGTAACGCGCTAGCACAAACGCGTTAGAAACGCACAGTCTTTCGTTAATGTTGGGTATTTACTGTCATCGTGGTGCATGTGTCCATGTGCGCTTCGTGGCTAGCGCCGCGAGTTTGGAAGCGAGGGGTCCCTGGTTCGATTCCGCGCTTCGGACACAACGTTCGGAATTTTTTTCTCATCGTCCATGGTCCACCACGCGCGATCCGACACGTACGGCGACGATCCAAGAGAATGAGAGGAGCGCTCCCCGCGCAGCAGCCAATCGGAGAGCAGCTGCACCGCCAACGCCATCTAGCGTACCTTCACCCAACCGCCATATTGTACGCATGTCTATGGGACAGCGCCCTCTTGGAAACGAGACGAGATATGGAGATGACGACACAGAATGCGTACAGCGCCATTTAGTGTATCGTCACCCAACTGCAGTTTGCATGCATCTCTATGGGAGAGCGCCATCTATTGTATGCTATTTTATGCTAAGGGAGACGCTACGGGCTACGCAGGATGCATCGACAACCGAGAACCGCCCAGGTTATGCCGTAAGGAGCTTCGCCCCTAAAATGCGACGCTCCCTTGGCTGAGCATCGCGCACTTTCGCTAGAGGACGGGTTCCACGGAGTATGACTCGTCAAACTAAACGACTCTCCTTTCTGTGTGATGTTTTCTCTTCTTTTATTCCCTTTTTATTTTTCTCTCTTTCTTTTTGTGTGTGTGTGTGTCTGTGTGTACATGCCTCTAACGAACCAAACCATTCAAGGTTGTTCGCGGATGCGCTACGTTTCTTTTTCTATCCTCCAGTTTCCGTGAAACACGGCGCAGGCACGATCCTTTGAACTATACTGGTACTGACCGCGCACAGTACAACCTGTCTTACCCCCGTTCCCCCCCCCCCCCTCCTCTTTGTACTCCCCACACAACAACGACATTTGGCTTCAGCGGTTCCGCGCTGCACTGCGGGAGTCGCAGCACCATGGAATCAGGTGATGGCAGCGCGAGTGTCTTCAAACGAGGGCGCACAATCTGCTACCAGATGAGCTCGGACCCGCTGCGGTGGTGTAGTGGTTACGGTACTCGGCTGCCACCCAAAAAACGCGGGTTCGATCCAGGCCGCGGCGGTCGCATTTTCGATGGAGGCGAAAATGCCAGAGGCCCGTGTACTGTGCGTTGTCAGTGCACGTTAAAGAACCCCAGGTGGTCTAAATTTCCGGAGCCCTCCACTACGGCCTTTCTCTCCTCTGTATCTCTTTCACTCCCTTTCCCCTACCCCTACGGACGCTTAGCCGTGCTCCCTACATGGGCTGCAGAAATTAGCGTCCTTTCCTAACCGAACCACAACCCCCCCCCCCCCCCCCCCACCCGTTCTTCATTATGGAGGCGCCGTGCGGACGCAGACGTCATCTTGGACTGGCCTTTGCTTCCTGGTCACACACCTGTATCCCAACTCCCCCCCCCCCCCTCTTTTATTTATTTTTTTTTGTGAGCTCTCCCCTTTCCACCCCCCATTATGCATGTTCGTGAAGTGTACTTAAGGACCATGCGCCCATGAGCAACTTTCATCTTTGAAAAAAAAAAGGCTGGCCTCCAGCCGAAACCTCAGAATAAATCCTATGTTTGTCACTGTGTCTTTCTGATAGTATATATATATATATATATATATATATATATATATATATAGAGAGAGAGAGAGAGAGAGAGAGCTTAGTCGCTATGCTTGGTGACAAATGATTCTATTTTTGCGCAATACGCAAGTCACCGAAACTAACCTCTGGAAATTAGCATATAAAAGTCCCATTTTCTAGGCTTTAGCTCAGATATGTGACAGCCATATAGAATCTACAAAAAAAAAGGCTCGTCGTATGTGCTTAGCACAAATCTTGGGATGATTATGCTATCCGATATATGAAACCTGAAATACTCTGATAAAAAATTACCCACGGTTTGTAGTAAAGCTTGAGCCGAACTGTCCATACTAGCTAGGCGATGATGGGTTCCATAGCCGAGCGAAGTCTGGGTTAAAATTTCATGCAAGCGGTGATATCTCCGGCATTTCAGCAGAGATTATTCTACTGGTGTTCATCTTAGATATTGAGGATGCATGTGCCCACACATCGTGAATGAAATTCTGTGGGCGTGCTTTATCTGCTACAGTAGATTATTATGGGCATCGGTACTGCTGTTAACGTCAACATAGAGAACTAGGTCGTCAGAAATACGACAAGCGCCTACATACGATACGTTATAACAGAAGCACTTCAGACGAAGGTTTAGTAAAACTGCTTCTCTGCGCCGTGAATGGCGTAATCGGTACAAAAGCGGTCGTATTTATGGAAGAAAAATTTGCTCCTCCATGCTCTGCGCATAACCTCCGTTCATTGTCCTTTTCAATAAATAGGCCTTTTCTGTTTCGTTTGATCTCACTTTTGCCTTTGGGGACATCTCTTTAACCTAAGAATAATTAGTCTGTCAAGAACAATGTCAGTTTTGCCTCTCTTCTATTCTTTAATCGCGACCAAAGTTAATTAAAAGCACTTCTTATTGCTCCTGGCAGACTACAGGAGGTTCGGCTCGCTTCTTTGGATGAGTTATCGATTTTACGTTCAAAACAAACGTATGCAATTTAATTTTTAATAATCGAACAATGAAACTTTGAAGCAGCGTTGGGTGGTATTGGCAACCCGGTTCTCTAAGGCGAAATAGCTTTTTCAAAGAACACTTCCGTCTGAGTGCGATATTTTCATTATTAAGAGCGGAATACAAAGAAAATTGATTTTTTTGCCTAACTCCTCAGGTAGTGAACTTGTGCTATTCTGAGCCGCATTGGCATTTGGCGTAATGAGCCGGCGTGTACATAAGCATAGAAAGAGCCTAGGATGGAGTGTGTTTATAAAACATAGTGAACATAAAAAAAAGTGTGCTACACAAGACGGGGCAGTCCTGTTTTCTGCCACGTTTTGTGTTATTTTCCTTTTGCTGAGTCTCAAACTCTAGGTGCTAGAAGTGATCATAAGAAAAATAGTGGCAACGACGCTATACAACTGAAACTTTAAGAAAAGACTGTGAAATATACGTAATAAGATGGCAAAAAGCGCAGGTCCGTGAATCACACGGACGTGAGAGCTAGAGCTTTGGTAAGGAACTAAAATAAAACGTGGCAAAGGAGCTGCAGTAACGACAGATTCCAGAGTCCGAGCTTGTTAGTGTTCTCAAAAGCGCCAGTCAAGAAAGTCCGCCATTTTGCTATTGATATAAGGCGAGTTTCTTGCAGCCGATAACGACGAGAGATTCGCGTACGACCTTAATTAATGATTTGGCGCAGCGAGCGCTAGTTACCCACCGCCATAACACGTTGCAGGTAGCAATACAGTCAAGGTGGCACTATTGCTACATTCTTCCTCTCAGAGAGATACTTTCGTTACTGATGGGAATCAACGGCAAGGGGCCTTTACGATAATCACCGCTTTCAAATTGTCAATAAAACGCAACAAATATGCATAGTATCTAAATTCTACAACGCTTTTAATTAGCAGACATTTAGCGCACGTAGCATACCACACGTCTTTGCTGAAGAAACAAGCATTAGGTGGCAGCTTCACCCTGAGCAGCGAGGGCAGTGCAAACAGCGAATTTGAAGGTCACTCTTGTAGCTTTATGTCGGTTGGGCTATTTTCACAAAGTCTTGGCACAGCATCACAAACAACCGCAATGAAACCTCTCACACTAAAGTATTTACAGGGTTGTTTATTTTTTCACTGTCAGTCATCCCTTTCGTACACATCCGATGGTGGGACTCGTAGGCCCGTATTGTTCTGGCGACGCCGCTGCATATAAACAAGTGGTTTTGCTCGCTTTCACCGCCTCGTGACTCTGGATGTGCATATGGCCTACGTTTCTCCGCCGCTTCACGGGCGCGATACTAGGATCGAGTCGATCTGAAGTCGAGTAGGGGCTCGGTAGCTTTCTCGCCACGTTTTCTCTTCTTCAGGAGTAGTCACAGCTGTTTTTGGGACGATAAATCAATCAATCAATCTTTTTCAGGAGTGACGCACCTATTCGGTCGCCCCATTCTCACAGCGATATGTTCGGCGCTGAAAAGCGGGGTCTTCTGTCGCCGCGCCCGCGACACAGAGCCTTTATTACGAGTATCGGCGCTGTGATATCCCTTCCGTGACCACAGCCGTGGCGAGAGTCCGCGCGGCACGCATCGGCGCCGCTGCTAGGCGAAGCTAGGTTGACCTTCGGCGCTGCTACTTTGCTGTAGCGTCTGATCAAACATTTCCGCCTTTATGTCGTTGTGGGCTGACAGTATCAGAGCAAGAGGCGAAAGGAAACGGGTAAAACACCTGCGCCTTTATTTAGCAGTGTGATGAAGGGACGAGTATGAAAGAAGAAGTGTGCACGCAAACGCCGCACATTGGCCATTTCAAACTACTACAATTGCACGTACACTTAATTCATGATGATTTCACGATGACGACAAGATTCTGCATCGCCTAATGCCCTTACGTCGCCTGAAACAACTTCTCTCTTCGAAAGAAAACACAGCGGTGCTCGCTGCAGCAAAATCCAGGGGGCTGCTGACGCGACATAACTTGTTCACTCTAAACCTTTAGTTGCTGCCTTTATTTAAAGCTACAGCTTTTTTTTTCTTTAATAACACATGTTTCGGACAAGATTTCATGCCCATTTAGCGTTCCATTTAGCCGGTCGTTTATATCCGTACAACCTCTTTATCTAGACAGAATCGAGCGTAAGGCGTATAGAACTTCTTGTTTCCTGCATCAATAGGCTAATACCATAAAGCATTAATTCTGGATACCACATACACAGTGACTACATTTAACGTAGCTGTGAGTGTGGCCATCATATAAGTAAGTAACAATTTATTCTTATTTCGCACAATATGTAAAGGCACTCTCAGAACATATACCTTTTGTTGACTTCTAAGAAACGTAAGGGTAACGCATTTCCACCGCTCTGCGATGCCGACGATCTATCTTTCATAGTTTAAAGCGTCTTGCGAAACGCCTCTACACTCGCTGCTTTCGGGGTTTATACAAAGTGGCGCCGCCTAGAAGTAGGAGTGTTCCAAATTTTGTAACGAATAAAAACGAGATTGAGCATACACTGGAAGCGAGTGCATATTCAAAGCCTACAATAACGACTCGGAAAAAATAAGGAAGAAATAAAAAGAAGTAATACTACGTTGAATAATGCGCTGCAGTCAGCTGAAGCGCTCATTTGAATGAAGTTGGATAAGAAAACACCAGGACGACGACTCGGTAGGCTTTTTGCATAGGTAATTGCTATGCCGGAAGACGTACAAGAATATCAGAGAAGCACGAGATAAGAAAAATAAGACTCAAGGTAAAGCCGCAGCCGTGGATTTTGTAGAAGCAACAGATCTTCTTGAGAAACAGGCAGACATATACTGCGGTTTAATACAGAAAATAATGCCGAATCGCAAAATGTAAAAGCGAAGTGGACAACGAGAATTGCTCAGGAAATGGAAACACGTTGAGGCGTAAGGGCACGCAGAAGCGCCGACCGGCGCACGAAGCATATACGGGGATCAGTGCCAAGCCTCGCCGAATACGAATAATCAAATTTGTGTGCCACTCCGGATTTGCGTTTCAGTTTTGAAATGAAAGTGAAATAAGAAAAAGAACATTGAATAATTATTTGCATACGAAATACCGCACGCGAGCAAAGTAGGAATGGGAGAATGACAGAAAATTTAGACCACACGAAAGCCGTTCTCATTACAGCGAGAGCGTAGAACATACGGACAGCGTCTTTTTCGCATTACTCTTTCCGTGTGTAGGCTCACCCCTCATTTGTTGCGAGGCTGGTGTATGAGAAACACAGGGCCGAGCACGGCTCTGACGGAGAAACTATATATCAGATATCCGCTATCTAATCACAAAGATTGGTCGTGCACGACTACCCGGTTGGAACGGGGGAATCAAGCAAAATTCAGAACACAAAAACACAGGTCTCACCAGAACAGGAAATCAGTACATACGGCCAGCGTCTGTTCCGCATTACGCTTTCCGTGTGTGTATCTAGGCCAATTACTAACAGGAACCCCTACCCACGAAAAGAAAATTCTCCGTAGAATAAGGGTGGGATGGAGCACATACTGGAAACATTCCCAAGTCATGATTCGGAACGTTCCGCTGTCACTGAAGCGAAAAATATTTATTTAATCACTATATTCTGCCGGTGCTAACGTGTGGTGCTTAAACCTGGAAATAACAAAAAATCTTGAGATGAAATTAGGCACGCAGACAGCGTGCAATGCAAAGAAAATTTATAGACATCACGCTAAGAAATAAAAAGTGCGCGGAGTGTATCAGGAACAGACAGAAGTGGAACCAACTTGCGCAGAATAAGACAAATTAGAAATTTTTGTGAGAGGCATTCGTCCTGCAGCGGACTTAAAATATGATGATGATGATGATTGTGGTGGTAATGGTGGTGGTGGTGTAGAATTCCCGCTTATACCCTTTTCTATTGCAGGACCGGGATACGAACAACCCTGAGCCGTGTATGTCTCCAATGGAGAAACTGTATTTGAGGTATGCGCTATCTAATCCCAAAAAATTCCATGCACAGCTCGTCAGTGCGATCGAAAAGGTTATTTTTTGGAAACTTGTTTTCTTGAAGCTACAAGATTTATTTCGCGTGAGTAGGTATCATGGGCCACTTTAACCTCCTATATCTCTTATCATATAATGTTGGTTGACACGGCGGTCGCTGACGCAACACGGATTCTGGTGAAGACCAAGAAATACAACTGAAAAAACATTGTTTTGCTTCAATCAGGACATGTTCTCGGCGTACCGTAAAATAACCGAAGTTTTCGCTCATTAGTAGACCATCTATCTTTCATACTTTAAGCGTCTTGCGTAACGTCTCTACACTCGCTTCTTTCGGGGTTTATACAAAGTGGCGCCGCCTTCAAGTAGGGGTGTTCCAAATTTTGTAACGAATAACAACGATATTGAGCATACACTGTAAGCAAGTGAATATTCAAAGCCTGCAATAACGCCGCGAAAAAAAATAAGGAAGAAATAAAAAGAAGTAATACTACGTTGAATAATGCGCTGCAGTCAGCTGAAGCACTCATTTAAATGAAGTTGGATAAGAAAACATCAGGACGACCACTCAGTAGGCTTTTTGCATAGGTAATTGCTATGCCGGAAGACGTACAAGAATATCAGAGAAGCACGAGATAAGAAAAATAAGACTCAAGGTAAAGCCGCAGCCGTGGATTTTGTAGAAGCAACAGATCTTCTTGAGAAACAGGCAGACATATACTGCGGTTAATACAGAAAATAATGCCGAATCGCAAAATGTAAAAGCGAAGTGGACAACGAGAATTGCTCAGGAAATGGAAACACGTTGAGGCGTAAGGGCACGCAGAAGCGCCGACCGGCGCACGAAGCATATACGGGGATCAGTGCCAAGCCTCGCCGAATACGAATAATCAAATTTGTGTGCCACTCCGGATTTGCGTTTCAGTTTTGAAATGACAGTGAAACAAGAAAAAGAACATTGAATAATTATTTGCATACGAAATACCGCACGCGAGCAAAGTAGGAATGGGAGAATGACAGAAAATTTAGACCACACGAAAGCCGTTCTCATTACAGCGAGAGCGTAGAACATACGGACAGCGTCTTTTTCGCATTACTCTTTCCGTGTGTAGGCTCACCCCTCATTTGTTGCGAGGCTGGTGTATGAGAAACACAGGGCCGAGCACGGCTCTGACGGAGAAACTATATCAGATATCCGCTATCTAATCACAAAAATTGGTCGTGCACGACTACCCGGTTGGAACGGGGGAATCAAGCAAAATTCAGAACACAAAAACACAGGTCTCACCAGAACAGGAAATCAGTACATACGGCCAGCGTCTGTTCCGCATTACGCTTTCCGTGTGTGTATCTAGGCCAATTACTAACAGGAACCCCTACCCACGAAAAGAAAATTCTCCGTAGAATAAGGGTGGGATGGAGCACATACTGGAAACATTCCCAGTCATGATTCGGAACGTTCCGCTGTCACTGAAGCGAAAAATATTTATTTAATCACTATATTCTGCCGGTGCTAACGTGTGGTGCTTAAACCTGGAGGATAACAAAAAATCTCGAGATGAAATTAGGCACGCAGACAGCGTGCAATGCAAACAAAATTTATAGACATCACGCTAAGAAATAAAAAGTGCGCGGAGTGTATCAGGAACAGACAGATGGAACCAACTGCGCAGAATAAGACAAATTAGAAATTTTTTGTGAGGCATTCGTCCTGCAGCGGACTTAAAATATGATGATGATGATGATTGTGGTGGTAATGGTGGTGGTGGTGTGAATCCCGCTTATACCCTTTTCTATTGCAGGACCGGGATACGAACAACCCTGAGCCGTGTATGTCTCCAATGGAGAAACTGTATTTGAGGTATGCGCTATCTAATCCCAAAAAATTCCATGCACAGCTCGTCAGTGCGATCGAAAAGGTTATTTTTTGGAAACTTGTTTTCTTGAAGCTACAAGATTTATTTCGCGTGAGTAGGTATCATGGGCCACTTTAACCTCCTATATCTCTTATCTATAATGTTGGTTGACACGGCGGTCGCTGACGCAACACGGATTCTGGTGAAGACCAAGAAATACAACTGAAAAAACATTGTTTTGCTTCAATCAGGACATGTTCTCGGCGTACCGTAAAATAACCGAAGTTTTCGCTCATTAGTAGACCATCTATGCTTCTTTGCAACTATATTTACTACATCAGGCGGTCCTTGTGTAGCGCCTTGCGTTATACTTGCTGTGACGTCATTATGAAGCACGTTCTAGTACAAGGATCCTGAAATGCGGACCTCCTGGGATTCTTTAACGTCCACCGACATCATTGCAGTGGGCGGGTCGCTAGCTTTTTGTCTCCATGTGACCGCCGCTGTTAGTATGGAAAACGCCTTTTTCGTGTCAGAAGTCGAGTACTGTAGCCGCCGTACGCACGCAGCGACTCTCCGGCGTTACGAGGCGAAAACTGTCTACCGCTGTTTGAAACGTTGTTTACATCACATGTTCAATTCCTGATGCATGTTTCAGCTCAACAGAAGTCGAGACCTCGACAACAAAAGAGTTAGAGCTTCAGATAACTGTCAGTAAAATCTGCAAGTAAACCCGGAAGATCTACATTATATTTACCGTAAAATCACGAGCAAGGTCTTCGTTTGGACGAAATATAATGCGACGAATTCATGGGGAGAAAGGGGGTGGGGGGTGGGGAATAACCTTGCTTGGTCACAAACCTGGATTCGAAATGGCGGGAAAAGCTGCTGGAGAGAAAAACGAATGCAGAGCGGTTCTTTCATTAATATCTGCGGAATAAGTGAATTTGTTGCTTTTCTTCGACGTCATTGCTCTCGTATCCATCAAACTACTCCTCGGAGTCGGACGCTCAAGTTTCGTGCCCTTGGGCCCGAACTGTACGGAAAGTTAAATTCACGCTAGCAGCTGATGCGGCTTACGTCCGTCTGTCCGATTAGGGCAACCTAGAACTATTCTCACTCCAGTCCGTTGAAAATAGCAGCTCATAAATTCTTTCTAAGCAGGTGACAAGTACGCGGCCGTGGGGCAGTCATTGTCAGGCCTCAGCAAAGGTGCAGTTAAACAAATTTCCTTTCCTTAGTTAAGTGCATCCTTTCTTATCATTTATTGTGCAGCTTCTTAAAATATTGATGCGCCCTGCGGTAAGCGGTGCTTTAAAAAAAAAAAGAAGGGGGGTGGGGGGAACGCTAGGTCAGTCATTGGCCCCAATTTGAAATTTATCGAGAAGGAGAGGGAGGCGTGTCCTCGCGCTGCCCTGCCTGATTGTTTGCGACCGTTCGTGGGTGCAACAACTTTGTCTTCCGCCTCTGACACCTGCTGCATTGGGAGCTGGGGAACAAATCACAGCCCCGTCGAACATATCTTGTTTGACCGCCTCCTACGTGTGCTAGCAACGTTCGTAACACTCGCTAGCTGGGCCTTTGTGCTTTTAATACCCAGTGAAAGACGCTCCCTGACACCAAATTATACCGCAGTAATCCGGAGGACTGTACTGCACCGATAATAAAAGCGCGACGAACGCGCCAACGCAACCCTTCACTGAGAGCGCTGAAGATATCTGTATGCGTTCACTCTATGCGCATATGTTGTGCAGACGGCTTGCGATAAATCACCCGTATTGTAAACAGTGGGTCACCGAGATACACTCACATGGCCAAATCAGCAAAGTGCATGTCCACTCTGAAAGAGCCTTTTGGTCGAGAATTCTATCTTTTCTTTTTTTTTTCTATGTACACGTTGGCTTCAGTATGCCGGAAGTAAAAGGGAGAAAGTCACGTACTCACACTCTGACGTATGGCAACAGCAATGCGGACGCATTGTGCTTCCGGCGTGATATAGAGAAGGCGCACCATGCTCTCATCACTCAGATGCATCCAGATATAGGGGAGGATGATAAATTATTCTCACTTTTTTCTAGGGACCTTAGTAGGAGAGAAGAAGTCACAATAAATGAAGATGACTGATGGTGGTATAATAACACAAAATAACCGGAACAGAAAAGAATAATAAATAATTTAATGGCAACAAAGGTACGTTCCTTCTTCTGTCACTTCATCGACTAAGTCAAAAAAAAAACTGAAAGAGAAGAGGGTGGCTTAACTAACGGAAGAATTCGATCGACGGAAGAGACCCTTCAAGTCACTCCGAAATAAGAACGTCTTTTCTAATGAATACTTAGTAAATCAATAATTACTTGTCACCCGGATGAATCACGACCTACAATATTTCAGTGTGTCTGTACAGACAGTGTCAATTTCGCTCTTACTGCACCTGCCGACCAGCCTGGGCTACATTCCACGTGCGTTATAAGAGGTACAGCCTGTTAACGTTATGGTTGATTGAAGCTTGAGAATAAGTTACGGGTTAATTGCATCACTTCGGAGGTTCGCAAGTATGAGATGCTGCTTGGAACATTACGACTATAAGGAGTGGCTCAAGCTCGTGGCATCCTGTTACAAGTTTGTGAAGAAGCTCCACATTCGGCAATTATAGGAGCGCTTCTTCACTTGTGATTTCGATTGCACGTCGTCCTATCCAGCAAACACTGGAACAATGAGGTACTCGGTGAGAGTCATTTAATCTAGTTTCGACGTCACCTTAGCACTTGGCGGTACAATCGGCACCCTTGACATGGCTGCCCGCCGCATGTTGTTTCCATTGCGCCTTCCGGCCTATGCAGGAATGGCTTATGTCACAGCTAGTCATAAGACGTCGCAAAAATGGCCCGATCATCTCATCTAC
>JABSTT010002994.1:0-33321 GCA_013339685.2 Hyalomma asiaticum
TTTGCTATATGTCCTCAATGTAAACTTACCATGTTTAGAAATTGTTCGATATACGAGATAATTCGATATCAACAGGTTCGATATAGTCCGGCTCGACTGTAGGTTGTGTCTATTATCGAGCTTAAAGGGACCGTCTACCGTCCTTCATCGCTCTCCTGTTTTTTGGCTCAGTAGAAAGCGCACCTTTTGAAGTGTCCCAGCGTGCAGTGGTTTCTCCAGAAACTGAATAGAAATTATTAACACACAATTTTTTTATCTACGAAGTCGCTCCTTTCCTAGTGTAGGCATGCCAGCAACACTGGGTACCGCGCATGATGCGTCGTCGTCTCCCTGGAAACCCTTTCGGGCGCGGGAGGCATCTCAACGCGAACCGCCTTCAAGGTCGACATTCCAGAAGCGACGCCGAGGAGGAGAGGCGAGGGAAAGTCGGCGCGCGGGGGTGCGTCTCGGACATGCAGCGGCGCATGCATGACAAGCGCAGTACTACGCGCCTCCGCAGGCAGACGAATTCGAAGGCAGCGCAACATGCGCGACCCCGAAAGCAGCAAAAAAAAAAGAACAAACTGCTCTTGCACGCTATAACAAGGTGTCTATAGGGTGAAGTACGCTTGTAAGACATACATAATAGTTTTTCAGCAGAGTATGCATACCTGCGTGGGCTGGTTCTCGTACACTTGGAAAATGACGAACACGCTGTTGGGTGTCGCTAGCAGCCTTTTTGGCACCACTTTCAGAGCGAAATTAAAAACATAATTCCTTTTTTGTGGGGTGAAAGCGTGCTCGTTCCCGTAAATGTGACGCACGATCTGCCCAATTTTACCACAATCTTAAAGAATTTTCTGAGCGGTAGACAGTCCCTTTAATACCTCAAATGGCGTCACTGCATGGGGCTAAACTAATTGTGTTAGGTTGTCTCAGTCTATGGGGAATTCTTTCCTGCATGCTGTACTTAATAGTAGGGTAGAATATGCAAATGCAGGATGTCAAATTGTACCATGAGCTCACAGGCATGTGCACCAGCTCACGTAGTCTAAATGTACAACTGTGCGAACAGCAAAATTTTGAGTGGGAAGTGAATTCGAATGGTTATGTTCAAGTGTGAATCGAACAGAATATTTTTCAAATAATTTTCGAATATTTCTTTACTTATAGCATGTCAAATTAAGGAACAATGTTCTGCTAAACATGGGCAAAAAGATTTATTGCATGACTAGTGTACTGCCACAGTATCATTCCAAAGTCCTGAGAAACAGTCCAACAGAGAAGTGTGCAACAGAAAGCTGAGCTAACTTTACCACAATACACGGGTGTTAGCTTCGCCGCAGTACACAAAGATTAGCTTCGCCTCAATACACGGGTATTATGCGGCAAAGCGGACAACATGAGGGAACGGGCCACTTGACACGCGAAATAGCGTATTTTTTCCCCTTAATTACCAACTTCGAATAGTAAAATTTAATGCGAATAAAACTGAATAGCGAACGTTATTCGAAAATTATTCAAAATTTCGAATATTCGCACACCCCTATCTAAGTGGTATGTCAAGTATAGGGTGGTAGTTTGTTATATTTGAGTGCAGGGGCCAAATCTGCCTCATACCTTACATTGCACAGTGTTTTGATCAAAGTGGCCTCTAAGGGAGGAATCTGCGAGGAAGAAGAGGGTACGTATGCTGCAGCTAACCTTCACCTAATGGCAAACCCTGTACACACCTATGCATGGGCAGAACACCGATAATGCAGGGTCAGCTGATTGCATGTTCAAATGTTTTCAGGAAGTGCATAATCTGGAAACGTCTCAGCTGTCTTTCCCTGCATTTACGTTTGTGTCGTAAACATCACTGATTTTGTTTGGAACTCACAGCAGCACCATTATATGAAAGTAAAAATTTAAACATTACACGAAAAAGCCATTGAAGTAATTTCAAACACTTAAGTATCCTTGAGCTAAACATTTTCAACTCAAGTTAACCTATGTGGTTCATGCCAGTGATTGATTTACAGTAGTACCTAAATGAAATTGGGGGTCGTGCCTCCTTGCAGCAACCGAGATGTGGATTAGCAAAGGCAAACCTCTACTACATGTAGTGTGTTCAAATTAACAAGGACCAATAGGCATTGAAGCAATGTATCTTGTGAAGTGCACTGAAGCTTACCGATCCTGGCATAAGCGAGTAAGTTGGTAGGACTCCAGCTATGATGGTTGTTGCTTAATCAAATGAAAAAGAAAAGCACTACCTTTGATACAGGTAAAAATTTCAGGTACTTGCCAGAATTCATATACATACCAAGTTATGCCTTAATGTCAAAGATACAGACTGGCCAGGTAAGGCTACAATGCTGTACCCTACACTGTAGATTGTGTATCTGTTAATTGTCAACATCCACAATGCCATACCATGATGTTAGAATTTCCTCAAGCAGTTGCCCAGCTAACAACTAACTATGCACAGCTAATAATTAACATTTATACTAAAAAAGTCCTGGCCCTGATTATATACCCAATGAATTCCTTTATCAACATGCGGAATGGGCATCTAAGTTCTTAACATTTATTTTTCAATCATTCGTTACTCAAATCAAATCAAATCAAATCAAGTTTTATTATTTCATATAAAGATGTACAAAAAAGGATATACAGAAGGAGGTCCCGTAGTATACACTGAAATGGGACCTCCTATGAAATGTAAACATAAGTATTTGATTGGCAACAACAGTGGCAGAAATAATAGAATACAAGGTTACAAAAAATGAACTACAGATAGAATTAAATGACGATGCTCGCATCAACTATAAGTAATCGCAAATGTAAACTGTAAAATATATTTATATATATCTATCTAAATAGCATAATATGATAAAGAAAAGAAAAACACAAAAAAAGACTGAAAAGAGAATGACATGGCGAGGGAGAAACCGGTTAGGCAGAAGAGTGAGTGTCGCATAACAAAAACTTTTTCAATTCATGGCAAAATTTATGTGATTTTTGAATTTTTATTAGAAATGGCAATGTATTCCATAATGATATGGCCGCAAAGTGAACTGTCTGTTTGCCATAATTAGTTCTTACTTTGGGCAGAATGAAGTTGTTATGCTGCGCAAAACGTGTTGGGTTAGTATTTAGTAAAGATGATGAATGAATTGATGATAATGATATTTGTTTATTGATTAGTTTGAAAAGGAAAGTGGCGAGATTGAATTTTACAAGGGCGGCAACATCGAGAATTTTATTTTCTTCTAACAACTGTTTAGCATTATGGGTGGGTGAACTAAACGTGATTAATCGAATTGCCTGGTTCTGAATGATTGTAGTGGTTTTAGGTGAGTGGTGTACGTGTTACCCCATGAGGTTATGCAATAATTGATGTGTGAGTGCACAAATGCGAAATAAAGTGAGAGCAAAACCGGACGTGAAAAAAATGGACGTGCTCTGATGAGGATGCGTATTCCGTGAGATAACTTCTTTTTAAGATGTGTTACATGGTTCCGAAATTTCAAATTATGGTCAATATTTACGCCTAAGTAAACACATTCTTCACTTGCCGATAATGCGTGGTTATCAATAAAAATGGGCGGAATGCACAGTGGTGATTTATTTTGTGATGAGAACAAAAGAAATTTGGTTTTAGAGGGATTAATGGTAAGTCTATTGGTTTTACACCAACCTAACAAGTTGTGAAGGTCACTGTTAAGCTGGGTTACTACTGCTGATAGATCTTCATTAGAATTAATAATTGTAGTGTCATCAGCATATAATATGCATTTGGAGAAGGTAAGACAATTAGGCAGGTCATTAATATAAATTAAAAATAACAAGGGGCCCAAAATTGACCCCTGCGGTACACCAAGATTAGTAATTTTAGGTTTAGAATAAGCATTGCATATACTAACAACTTGATACCTGTCTCTTAAGTAGTCGCGTAGTAGCAGTAGAGGAGGACCAGTTATGCCAATTGAGTCTAGTTTAATATTAAGAATGTCATGATCGATGGTATCGAATGCCCGGGAAAAGTCTACGAATATAGAACCTGCAAATTTGCCGTCATCGATGGCTTTCTTTAGTTGGTCGGTCAGAGATATAAGTGCTAAGTCAGTAGAATAACCTGATCTAAATCCAAATTGGTCTGTTGAAAGTATATTAAATTTGTTTAAATATTTTAACAATCGTTTCTCAATTATTTTTTCAGTGAGCTTGCTAAAAAAGGGTAAAACACAGATCGGTCTATAATTGGATACTAATGAGCGATCTCCTTTCTTAAAAACGGGAGTTATTCTGCCTCGTTTGAGTTCTCGCGGAAAGATTCCCGTTTTAAACATGAGGTTGATAATGTGAGACATGACAAATGATACTGGTTTACAAATTAATTTAATATGTCCCGGATGAATGTTATCCAACCCAGCGCTGGTTATTCTTAAATTGTCAATTACTGATACGACCTCATCAGGAGTAGTTGGAAACATATAGAATGATTGTGAAAGGCGTTGGGGGGCGTATAAGGTTTGCTGTGCATGCGGATTGGCATCAGAAAATAAAAAATCACCAAAAGCATCTGCAATCGTAAGTGGCGTAAGATAAGTATTACCATTATGGGATATTTTTGATATGTTATCAAAAACTAATGGCTCCTTTTCCACTGGTTGGAAGGATGCAAAAATTGTGCCCATGCGTAAGACGCTCCCACATCTGACATTAGCAATTACTAACCAATATCACATATGAGCACCTGTACTAAATTATTAGAACGTATTGTATCAAAACACTTGCTAACCTATCTTGATGAACATAAAGTGATTTGTCCCTACCAACATACCTTCCCGAAAGGGAAGGTATGTTGGTAGGCACTTTGTGTTCATCCCAGCTTATTGAACTTGTATGCGACCATTCTAGCACAATCAACACCTGCAGTCAAACAGATTTAATATTCTTAGATTTCGCAAATGCTTTTCATAAGGTGCCACGTAAAAAGCTCTTACTTAAAATTAATTCTACCCTTAAAAATTCTGCCCTTACGTGCTGGTTCAACTATTATCTTTCACACAGAGAAGAATATGTCCAACTGGGATATCAGCAGTCTGGTTTATCTGCTGTGTTATCCGGGGTGCCCCGGGGCAGTGTGTTTGGGCGCCTCTTGTTCTTGGTGTTTATAAATGATCTGCCACAAAATATTACAACCCAAACAATAATGTTTGCTGGCGATAGAATCACCAAGTGATCAGGCTGTGGCCTTAATCTTAATTTACATAGGATTAAAAACTGGTGCAACCAGTGGCAAATGCAGCTGAATTCAGCTAAGATGGTCTTCATGTCCATTTCTAGAAAGAATATTCTTATTTATTCTCGTAGTATCAATGGTCATGAACTTCTTCGAGTTAAACAATATGAATACCTAGGCATCATATTTACACCCGACCCGTGTTGAAATCATCATGTAGAGAAGCTTTGTTTCAAAGCTAACAAGGTATTGTGGGGTATGAGACTTAACTTGCACTTTGCCTCTCCGAAAATTAAAACCTTAGCGTACAAAACATAGCTAAGCTTGACCCATAATTGAATATGCTAAAGTAGTATGAGATCCCTATACTCAAACTGTAACTGCTCGAAACTTGAGAAAGTCCAGCATATTACTTCCAGATTCATATTTAATAAACACCACCATTATAAGAGCTCCCACCTTTATAAGAGCAAACTGAGGCTAAAATTTTTTTTAATTATTCATAACCATGTAAAAGTAAGCTACGACAAATACCTTGTAATGAAGACACAAGAAACATCAAGGCATGGACACAGTATGTACATACCAACTTAAAAAGTGCATAATGACTGCTTCTAAAGCACTACATTTACTAAGGCGACTATGCAGTGGAAATCTTTGCAAGATTCAGTTGTGAAAATTAAATCTCTCCCTGGATTTTTTAGAAGCGAATAATTGCACTGTGTACTATGATATTCTGTGCTGTACTAACTGCTCAGAACTTGAGAAAGTCTAGCAGTCCATACTGTGTCCATGCAGTGGCACCATTTGATGCATTACGCTCGATAAATAGACTACGTAATAATGTCGCAACAGGTGCTGATGACTTAAGTGCAGTTACATACTCTGTAAAGTATGCTATGTGAGTTTTATGTTTTGACATTTGTCACAATTTGTTATGTTTCAGCAGTGCAGCTTCCTTGCATTATGGTTCATTATTGAACCCTTCTGATTTCATGCTTTGAATCTCCTGTAAGGGTTGAAGAATGAATGAATGAATGAATGAATGAATGAATGAATGAATGAATGAATGAATAATAAATAAATAAACAAACAAACTGGGGAGATGAGTAGAGTCAGCTGGCAACTGCAAAGAACAGTAGGTTCTCATCCACAGCAAAGAAGTTCGTTGTAATAGTGTTTTTCAAAGATCTGATACCTGTAACTATGCAACAGGTTGACCCTACATATTATATAGGCACTTGCAATGAGGTATCGTCTGGAAAGAGCAGTCAACTCAAGTGTTCACATTGTGACAGCAGATGGAGCGTGTATAATTAAAAAACACACTCGATCTAATAAAACAGCTACATTTTCCATCACACACACACACACACGCACACAAACACGCGTGCGCTTCGCCGAATGTCATGAGTGCATTGTGGCGATCGTTTACTTTGGAAAGGCATCTGGGTGTCTGACAGTTTATCCTAGACAGTTACAGTGCTCCCAGAAATAAGCTTGTTTTATTGTCTCTCTTTATTTGTACACACATACCTAAACAGACCACTTACAATGAAACACTGATCGTCATCTTCGGTGGCAGCGTAAGGATCAATACTCAGGCAATATAACGCACGTACGTCGCGTCAACAAGCGTGTTGGTTCAAATAAGTCGCCCAAATGACGGCCCCGTTAACTATCGATCCTCATGCAAAGCATAAACTTACCACACATCCACGTCACAATACCAAACATTCACAAATTATACATACAACATACAGCTTTAATTCGTCCGTGGTCGCACAGTTCGTTATTACTGCAGCCCATGCTTCGGCAGATTGACGATACCTGCCAAGCCCCGCAGGAGTTCCTCCCGCTCATATAAGCACCCACCGTACACGGCAACCTCGGAACAAAAGCGGCAACGACTACGGACTACGGCAGCGAACACGGACGAGAAGGCTCGGCGACTCTCGGTAACGCAGACAGCTCACGGGACAAACCTAAACAAATCTTCCCGCCTTCAGTCGCTTAAAAAAATTCCCAGCGACTCTATCGCCACCTATCTGTAGTGTTATCGGTCCACTCGAGAATACGACGCAGACATGGCATGAGCGCCTGTGAAGCCCGCAGTCAGACAACCGGTCGCCTCTGAACCCAAACAACAACTAACTTTATTCTACTCCGTACATCACGTACATCTCGGAGGGGGGCGCCACCCATTAGCCCAATAGTAGCGACCTCTACATCTCCCCCCTTTCCGCACGTTCGGCAGTCATAAGTTCAGACGGTCCGGTGGGACCACGCGTCGGCCACTACGCGTGCACACAACACCATCGCGACCACCAACACCACCATCACTATCACCACCGTCACCACCATCACCACCAACACGATCACCAGCCCGTCCCGAGTCGCTCGTCGTTACCGTGGTACTTGGAGGACCTTGAGATGGTTGAGCTACTTGCGGCTGTGGCTCGGTTGCTTCTGATGAAGCTTGTGGTGGCAACGATGATGCTGGAAGAAAGGGGACAAGGTGACACCTGTTACGCTGCAAGATACCGCCTTGTCCTGTTTCTATTATGTAGCTCCTAGGTCTCTGTGCTGGGCTTAACACAGTTCCCTTTACATTTTCTGGCCGCACCCAGACTTGTTGTCCTACAGGAAGCTGCCTTTGATGCCTGGCCCGATGACGCCGATTGTAGTTCCTTTCCTGCTTTCTTTGGTAGGATGTGTTCCTCGACGCTACTGCGTCTTTTGGTGGCACGCTTGGATGTAGCAATTCTTCCTTCTTAGGGACTTTGGTCTTTAGCCGACGACCCATCAAGAGCTGAGCTGGGCTAAAACCGTTGACGCCTGGGGTATCCCTGTAACATAGGAGAGCCATGTGAGGGTCTTTTGCCTTGGTGAAGAGTTTTTTGACCGTCCTGACCATTCTCTCCACTTCCCCATTTGATTGGGCGTAGTGGGGACTGCTTGTCGTATGGACAAAGCCATACGAGGAAGCGAAGGTTGCGAAGTCTCGTGACGAGAATGGCGGGCCATTGTCAGACCGAATTTCCTCCGGTATCCCATGGCGGGCGAACATGCTCTTTAGCACATCCACGACAACTTGCGCAGTTGTGCTCCTCAAGGTTATCACCTCTGGGTACTTGGAGTACTAATCAACTACCAGGAGGAAAGTTTGCCCACAGAAGTGAAATAGGTCCATGCCGAGAAGTTGCCACGGGCGATCTGGGAGAGGTGTCGGTACAAGTGGCTCAGCGAAGTTAACTCGTGTGAGAGCGCATGTCTCACAGTTGGCGACCAGAGAGGTAATGTCCTTGGAGATGCCAGGCCACCATACCGAATCTCGCGCCAAGGCTTTGCTTCTGTTACAACCTTGGTGTCCCTCGTGTAGTAGTGCCAAGACTGTAGATCGAAGTGACGATGGGATCACCAAACAGGTACCTTTGAGCAGTACGCCGTCGCAAACAGAAAGTTGATCAACCACCGATGAATACTTTGAGATGTATAATGGCAGCTTGTTTTTCCGAGGCCACCCCCGCTGACAGAAGGAGATTAATGTAGTGCATTCACCATCCGAAGTTTGTGCTCGACGAACTTCCTGCACATTTAGGGGCAAAACTTCAAACGTAGCAGCCACTGTTTCTGCCACATAGAGCTCCATCACATCAAGGTAAGTGCGAGCCACAGTTTCTGTGGTAAGGATTTGCACAGCATCCGCAGAGGATTCATTCGGATTGTTGATGCGAGAGAGAGTATCCGCTGTAGCCAAAAGCTTACCAGGCACATGAAGTACCTTAAATTGATAAGGCATTGCTTTAATCCGCAGCCTTTGTATTCTAGGAGGCAACATGTCGAGCTCCATCTTACCAAAAAGAGAGACGAGGGGTAGGTGATCTGTCTCAACATCCAGTGGGATGCCACGCACAAATTCGTCGAACCTCCAGAGAGCCCAGGTTATAGCCAATGCCTCCTTTTCAGTTTGGCTATATCTCTGCTCCGTCTTCGTCATTGCTCTGGAAGCAAAAGCGACAGGACGGCGCTCGCCTGATGGCTGCGTCTGCAGCAGGACTGCCCCAAGTCCAAACGAACTAGCATCAGCTGAGACAGTGGTGGCATACGACGGATTGTACTTGGCCATACACCTATCGGATGACAGTATCTCCTTCACCCTGACAAACGCGGCCTCTTGTTCGTGCTCCCAAGTCCAACTTGAAGACTTGTTGAGGAGGGCTCTGATTGGAGCGGTTATTTCAGAGATGTGTGGCAAGAACCTAGCTAGATGATTGATCATCCCGAGAAGACGCCTGATGCCTGCAACGTCTTTTGGAGCTTCCATGGTCTTGATGGCTGCTACCTTGGCTGGGTCCGGCTTGATGCCTTGAGCGGACACGATTACTCCAAGGAACGGCACCTCCGACACACCGAATAAGCATTTGTTCTTGTTCAGCGTGACCCCAGCCTCAGCAAGACGGGACAGAACCTGGTTCAGTCGGACCTCATGTTCCTCTCTAGTGCGTCCGAAAATGAGTATATCATCGATCATATTGGCTACCCCTTCCTGTCCTTCAAGAATTCTGGCCATCTGCTTCTGAAAATACTCGGGCGCTGAGGTTATACCAAATGGAAGGCGGCAGAAGCAGTACCGGCCAAAAGGGGTTATAAAGGTCGTGAGCTCTTGCGAGTCCGTAGTCAGTTTCACTTGGTGGAAACTCGCTGTGGCGTCCAGCTTGGAGAACACCGTTGCGTCTCCGATAAGCCCTAGTACTTCTTCAACCGTAGGGAGGATGTGGCGTTCTCGAAGTACGACTTCATTCAGCCGGGTTAAGTCAACACAAAGACGGTAATCTCCTGACGCTTTAGGAACCACTACCAGTCCAGAACACCACGGCGTTGGATTGTCGACGCGGCGAATCACTCCGTCACTTTCGAGCTTGTTGAGCTCGCGCCTCACGATTTCGTGTAGCGGAATGGGAATGCGACGAGGCACGCTAAGAGAGAATGGTGTAGCACCAGGCTTCAAGCGGATTCGATATTCCTCCTTGAGAGTGCCAAGCCCGCGGAACAGGTCAGCTTCAAGTGATGCCTCAGGGGCCTGCACGCCGCCAAGGAATTTCACAACATCGAGGGCTTGTATAGCCGGAAGTCCCAGAAGAGGGACAGAGAGCGATTCAATGACAAAGAGTCGCTGCAAGGACGTCTTCCCGCGCCAACGAAGTTGGGCTGTATATGAACCGAGTACCCGCAATGGTTGACCTCCAGGACCGGTAAGTACAGTGTCAACCTTGTCCAGCTTGGCTGGAAGCTTGGGGAAGTCTTCGGGTATAGCAGAGACTTCGGCGCCAGAGTCAACTTTAAATTGCATCGTGTAATCGTCCACGGTGACGTCCACTAATAAAGACTTGGCCCCCGCCCCGACGGTGCTCAGGTGAATAGAGCCGACTTTTTGTTTCGATTTCCGCGAGCGACAAACTTCCGCGAAGTGCCCCTTCTTTTTGCAAAAGTTGCAGAGCGAGCTGCGTGCCGGGCATTGCGTTCGAGGATGAGCCGCGCGGCCACAGAATCCGCAGGTGGGCGTGTCTGCGTTCTGATGCTCGAAAGAAGGCTTCGCGTTCCGGTGATGTCGAGCGGACTTCTGCATCTTTGTAGCGTCCATTTGCATAGCGTTGGGACTATTATAACTTGCTCCAGCTTGCGACTGCCGCTTTTCTTTTTCCGCGTCTTCCGCCTGGCGTGCTTGCGTCCAAGCCTCTTTGAGAGTGAGTTTAGCGTTTCGGCAGAGCTGGTCTGAAAGACGCGAGTCGCGCAAGCCGACGACGAATCTGTCACGTACTAGCCTTTCTTCAACTTGCACTGAAGGATAGGCGCAGCGTTTCACCATCCTGCATAACTCGGCATAGTATCCGTCAACGCTCTCGCCTGGCTGCTGTACGCGTCTGTGAAAACGCGACGACTCGTATAGTTCGTTGCTTGGATGCACGAAATGCTCTGTGAAACGGTCTACCACAGTCTCGTAGGAAGTGAGGGACGCCGCATCGAGCGAAAATGTGTCGAGGAGCGGACGCGCTTCGGGGCCCATGCAATATAAGAGCGAGCGCACCTGTGTTTCCTCCGGTGCACTTTTGAGACCCGAGATGGCTGCGTAGTCCTCGAAGCGACTTTTCCATGTCGGCCAGGTCCCAGCGTTGCCGAAGTCGAACGGCTCCGGCGTCTGAAGGTTGACGCCCATCCACTTCGAGCTGGACTGCTCGGTAGACATGATACGGACGATGGGTAAGCGCGACGTCGGTGCTCGACCACTTCTGACACCATGTAGTGTTATCGGTCCACTCGAGAATACGACGCAGACATGGCATGAGCGCCTGTGAAGCCCGCAGTCAGACAACCGGTCGCCTCTGAACCCAAACAACAACTAACTTTATTCTACTCGAAGCTTCTAAATGAAGGCCGATGATCCGTGACGTCACCAGGTCATGTGACCCAAAACCTAGGGACAGGGTTGCATAGGGATTTTCTCGCGACGAGAGCCACGGGGAATCTTCCGTAAAAGTGTTCCGTGCCTCTGCGGTTCTAGAGTTCTCTGATGTTGATCGTCGCCGGCACCGATGGCCACCGTTCGCACGCCGACCGATGTGATCAGCGTTTTTGCGCGTGATGTTGAACGCGGTGAGTCGCCGGCGCATCTTTCTGTCTACGTCTTTACGGCGATTCCAGTCGCGCGACGTTCGGCGATATAGTACGTGAATCTCTCACCCGTAGCGACTTCGCAGGCTTCGAGAGTGAAGTTCTTGGAGGTGTGCCACCTTCCAAAACATGCAAGTATGGTCTCTCTTACTTTTAGCTTTGACCTGTACAATTTATGTCGCATGTAACAGTCAGAGATGCTAGGTTTCCACGCATATCGGATAGCGTGTGGATATCCATGCTGCCGTTTTACTACGAAGATCGATTCTGATCGTGAACTATGGCGGCAACAGTCGCTCCTCACGGATTTCCACTTGCCGGGATCTCAGTAGATGAATACTACCGCATAGCAAGGTATTGCAGAGAAATTGAAAAGCAGATAAAGAAGGCATGTCTTCAACTTCTGGGGAAAACTACGTAAGGATGGAGTACATGTGAGCTACTCGAGGCAAGAAAACACACGCGTGTGTTAGCGATTCGTCGATCGTACTTGCTGCTTGTCAGATGCCATCTCTAAGAATAAGATTGTGACAGCAGTGTTATTTTGATTTGAATGGCCAACGACTATAACATACCACTTCCATTTTCATTGTGTGTATGTTATTTTCACTCTGCATTTGTGGAAGTTAGTGTAAATCATGAATATATACATGTGTCACTTTCACTTGTTTCCACGGCAAATTAAATGCAGATAGCAGCCAACAGCTCCGCATTTAGAGCTAAAATATCTGTTACAAGCATGACTGCTGACCAAAATTTAATATGAATTTGTTGTTTACAATTGATCGTTTTTGAGAACTGTTACTAAACAAGTGCAATTAATGGGAGAGTTAGGGTATCAACTAAATTTTTCTTGTGATATCAATTTGTACTTCATAGGGCTGCTGATACTACAACAGGAATCTACTGCCAAAGACGTGTGTGCAAACGCTTTGTGCCATCTGCACCTACAAGAGCAGCTGACCACAAGTGCTGTGGTTTCATCACTTGCTCAGGAGGCTACATAAGGATCACCTCAGCCGACCTGTCATCCATTTGGAAGTGTCACGCTGTACAGGCACCTAACCATTGCCCATGCTGTTGATTTGTGCTTCACAGGTGAAAGCATCCGTGTCTAGGTGTTTGTATCTGTGTGTTATTTGCCACCGCCGACTGGGTGTTTGCATGTATTATCATTTTTGTTACACCATGCTTAATTCTACCAACATTTTACAAGCCATTGAGGATTCCACGTGCAAAACACACACCTAAATACAGACAGTTCATCAGAGCATACTCCTGTAACATTGACGATAACTTTAAAAATGCTCTAGCATAACTGCAAACTTTGACTGCTCAGGTCTAGAGGACAAAGGAGGACTGCACTGCTTTAAGGCAGGGAAATAAGGGCCTAACTGGAGTGCAAGCTCAAGCTGAAAGCCAGATGAATGAGCGAAAGGAGGGCCCGTCAATCACTTTCAAGGACACAGCTGGTGAGATGGACTTGCAAATTGCTCAGGTCTCCTGTGTTCGTTTGACCTATGAGATGCTGACATCACCCTATGCTGCACAAAAAGAAAATTATTTATGGTGCTTTCCATTAAACACGTAAGCTTCTTGATCCAATATTCTATGTTTGCTTGTGTTAAAGAACAGGCTGAGGAGGTTTTTGCACAACCTTCAACCATATGACTGCGTTCATTTTATGATTACCTAGTGAAATGCTGTTGAGTCCTTCTTAGAGCTTTCTTCTCCACAAGATATGCAGTGGCTGAAAATGCTTAGCTAGCTCTTCATAAGAGCTCCATATTGTTACGCGCTATTCCACGCTGTTAGCGGCGCATCCTGCCGAGCCTGGAGGAATGCACCAAGAAGATGAAGACGACGATCAGAGCAGCGCTCGTGCTGATGCTCTGCCATCTTGTCTGCTGCTCTTTCCTTGTGTAAATATAATTTCTACACTCCTCTGGTTATTCTTATATTATTAATTATGTAGGTGTTGGGATGCAAAATGCATCTTTTTCTTCTCCAAAACACTGTAGAATGTCAATTTAGCTGATACAAGGTGCTTCCAAATTCCAAATAACCTGCTCTAAAGTGCTCCAAAATGAAATTTCTGCTGCTTCAAAAATTGCTCCAAATCAGATTGCTTGGTAGCATCACCAAGATCCTCTTAATCGGAAATAGTTGGGGTGGTCAGATGCAGTGTAATGCTTTCACATAGGCATACTGTGAAAACTAGCAAAAGCGAAGCTGTGCTGCTGTCGTTGATCGTGGAATAACTGGTAACGGGGTATCAAGTTAACTCTCACTGTCACTTACACGTGGCAGCGGGCTAAGGGCAAGAGCGTGTCTGCTTTTCATTTCTCTGCATCTTGAGACAAGAGACAGACGGAGGCTCTTTCTTTGGTTCTTTGTTCCTTACTTTCTTTCTCTCTGTGTTGCCCATTGAATCATCACTATCATGCAAGTAATGGGCTTTTATTTGTGTCTATATTGTCTTTATCATAGTCACAGTAATGTAGCATTAGGCTGACCCAGCTGAGTCTAACAAGCAATTTCCTCACTTAGTGCTTCACACAACACAGATTCCCACAATGCGTGGGATCTGCAGGATCTTTTTGTTCTAAGTTAATCAGGGTATAGTTCAATGAGGTATGTGTAGTAGTGAGTGTAAATTATAAAAGCACGTTACATTTCAGATTAACTGTACCTAGCCAGTATAAGCTCATATAACCCACCTTAAAACAAAAAGGTCTGTTAAATCAGGGTATAGGTAATATACATACATCGCCATTAAGTGTGGCTTCACAATAGTGTGCATATCCCCTGCAAGAGGTGTTTCACTTTATAGCGTAGCCAATGTAAGCTCATATAACCCACGCTAAGACTCAAGAAATGTTCACTTGGGGTACAGGTAATTTGCATACTTTTACATTAAGTGTACCTTCACGGCAGTGTGCATTCCCCACGTAAGGGCTGTTTCATGGCGTAGTGACCCTACGCTGCTACAAAACCACTTTTACAGGTTACTTACATGTGGAAAAGAGTCTGTACTTTTCAATTACGTGAAAATTTCCGAAATTCTGGTAGACCATGTGATGCATTCACGGCTCAATTACACTTCGTTGCCCTACACAATGATTACAGGCATCTCACCTACATGAAAGCTGCACCTGCAGGTTTGACAAAGCATACCGCAGTTCAGTACTTTACTATTCCTCCCTTCATATTTTAAATGAGTATTGGAAAATCCTCGCATATCTTGTAGGCAGTCTCATCCCATTTGCCACAAAAGGGTAATTTTAGAAATTAATGTGATGAACTTGTAGCTGAGATAGCAGGTAACGTATCTTTTTGGCCTTGTAAAAGAACATGCCTGTATTGTACACCTCATGAATCCAACAGACATTGAGGCGAAGGAAGGCATAGGGGAAACTATTTGTAGGTTTTGCCTGTACTGTAGAAATTAAGACATAAATATAAAGGAATTAAAATGGACAAAATTCATCAGCAGCCAACCCATGTTGAGGTGGTCATGTGCTACGTGATACCGTTTGGCAGAAAAGTGTTCCACACTTGCCACCATGGCTATAAGTGTGGAACCCATGAATAAATGTACAGAAATACCCAATATAGGGGACGAGGGAATTCCCGCCATTGTAGCTCATTTGGTAGAGCATTGCACACACTATGTACAGGTCAGAGGTTCGGTCCCTGCATGTATGTTTTTTCGTCCACCTCAGGCAATTCCTTTCATCATCATCATCAGCCTATCTTATGTCCACTGCAGGATGAAGGCCTCTCCCAACACTCGCCATCCTTGCTTGTCCTGCGCGAGCTGATTCCATTCGATGCCTGCGAATTTCTTAATTTCGTCCCCCCATCTTACTCTCTGCCGCCCACGGCTCCGCTTACCCTCCCTTGGTATCCATTCCGTCGTTCTAAATGTCCATCGATTATCTAGCCTTCTCATCACGTGCCTTGCACATCTCCATTTCTTCTTCTTAGTATCGTTCATGATGTCAGCGATCCTCCGTCCCTTCTCTGACCCACTCAGCTGTCTTCCTATCTCTTGGAGTAACACCTATCATTTTTCGTTCCATCGCCCACTGTGTGGTTCTTAAATTCCTCTCTAGTTTCTTAAATTCCTCTCTAGCTTCTTTGTAATTCTCCAAGATTCCGCCCCTTAAGTCAGTACTGGCAAGATGCAGTAGTTATATAGTTTCCGCTTGAGTGATGGTGGTAGGTTTCCGTTCATGAGTTGGGAATGTCTCCCGTACGCGTGCCATCCCATGTTTATTCTACGGTGGATTTCTTTTATATGGGTGGGTGTTCCTGTCAGTAGCTGTTCTAGATATAGGTATTCTGTGACTTCTGATGTCCGGTTTTCGATCCTGAAGACACATCTTTCCGCCGTGCCACTTAGCATTATCTTCGTTTTCTGCATGTGCTTCCTTAATCCTACCTTAGCGCTTTCTCGGTTTAAGTCTTCAATCATCTTTTGCAGTTTGTCGCCATCATTGCTAAAGAGTACTATGTCGTCTGCAAATCGTAAGTCACTCAGATATTCACCGTTAATCCTTAGCTCTTTCTTGTCCCAGTCTAGGCTTTTGAAGATTTCTTCCGAACATGCAGTAAATAGCACTGGAGAAATTTTATCTCCTTGTCTGACACCTTTCTGTATTGTGATTTTCCTGCTTTTCCTGAGGAGGAATAGGGTGGCTGTGGAATCTTTGCAGATGTTGGCTATTGTGTTTACGTAGCTATCACATATTCCTTGATGGTATAATGCTGCCAGAAATGCTGGTATCTCTACCGAGTCGAAAGCTGTATAGAAGGGTTTGTTGTATTCAGCGGATTTCTCGATTACTTGATTGATCGCACGTAGGTGGTCTATGGTGGAGTGTTCTTTTCTGAACCCTGCTTGCTCTCTTGGTTGATTAAATTCGTGTGGCCCTTATTCTGTTTGAGATAACCTTTGAATATTTTGTAAAATGCTGAGAGTAGACTGATCGGCCTGTAGTTTCTCAAGTCTAAAATCTCCAGTCTTATGTAATAGGAGCATGTTTGCATTTGTCCAGCTGACTGACACACTTGGAGTTTTGAGGCATAGTGTGTATAGTGTCGCAAGATTTCTAGTTAGGTCTCCTCCATCTTTGGTCAAGTCGGCAGTTATGCCATCTTCTCCAGCCGCTTTTCCGCGGGACATGCCCTGAATTGCTTTCCTAACCTCGTCAAGCAGTGACGCATGGAATTTTGGAGTCCTGCTCGACATTTAATACTCTCATGGTGGGGAGACTCGTATTTGAGCTGTATAGTTCGGAACAGAAATCCTCAGCCACCTTGGCTATATAACTGAAGTTAGCAAATGTTCTATCCCGCGCAAAGCTTCCTTTTAGTTGTTTTGATGCCGGCTCCTTTTCTGATGGCTGCTTCTATTTCTTTCACATTGTGGTTACGTATGTCCCCGACTTTACTTTTATTGATGAGGTTAGACAGCTCAGCGAATTCTATCTTCTCTTAAGTTAGTTATTCTCATTTGTTGGCATTGTTTGATTAAATTTTTTGTAGATTCAGAGAGTTTACTCACATCTTGTATCAATGCTTTGCCCCCTACTTCAATTTCTGCTTTGGTGATCAGCTTAGTAATGTCTTCGCTCATCTTCTCTATATCCCATTTTCTTCCTCTCCTAGAGCCCCATACTTGTTCTTAAGGGCAATTCTAAATTCTTCTGTTTTCGCCCTTACGCCATCGAGGGTGGCCTGTTTCCACGTGATTAACTTTGTCCTTGCTGGCTTTAGATTGAGGGTTATCTTCGCCCTTACTATTCTGTGGTCACAAATTTCTACATTATTAACTACTTCCGTGTCTTGTACTATACCTGGATCACTGCACATTGTGAAAGCTATTTTGTTTTTCGTTTCTCTGTTGGGGCTTTTTCATGCCCACTTCCTTTTCTTGCATTTCTTAAAGAAAGTATTCATTACACGGAGGTGATTTCTTTCTGTGAATTCCACTAGAATCTCTCCTCTGCTATTCCTATCTCCTCCGTAGTTCTCGACTGCCTGTTCTCCTCTTAGTTTCTTTCCTATTTTCGCATTGAAGTCCCCCATAACAATTGTATCTTGGGTGTGTACCTTGTTAATTGCTGTTTCTACAGCCTCGTCATTGTGGCTGGTCGTTGGTATGTAACCTTGTATTGGTTTTAGTTTGTATCGCTTATTTAATTTTATCACGACACCTGCTACCCTTTCAATGATCCTATAGAATTCTTCAATGTTATCCGCCATGTCTTTGTGTCTAAGGAATCCCACGCCATACTTGTGCTTCTCTGGCAGTCCTCTGTAGCAGAAAAGATGCCTTTCATTAAGCTATAAGTATCCTTCTCCTGGTTTCCTAACCTCGCTCAGGCCAATGATATCCCACTTAATACCCCTTAATTCTTCTAGTAGTTCAGCTAGTCTGGCTTCACTTGAAAGAGTTCGCGTGTTAAGAGTCGCTACTTTTAATTTCCAGTGACGGCCTGTCTGAGTCCAGAGGCTTTTGAGTCCTTTGTTCCCATACCCGTGTGGTCGCATCCGCGACTAGAAGCTCCGTTGATGCCGTCGTAGGTCCAAGGTTTGGTTGGTTCGGTCACTTGGGAGGTGTTGGTCATGGTGTTCCTGTTCCTGTTCTGGTGGTCAGGTGAGTTACGCAGATGAGCCATGATGGTGGTGGGAGCCCGTATGCATCATTTGTCCAAATGCTCCGTCGGGGGAGGTGGTGCAGTGTGTGGTTAAGTCAGGCGAGGGTATAATTGTTGAAGGGAAGCAGGGGAAACGAAAGAAGATACCTCAGGAGCGTAGAGAAAAGACAAAAGACACAGAAAAAGAAATTGCACTCAAGGATTCGAACTCTGGACTCCTTGGCCTAACTACAAAAGCATGGCCAAGTCATCTGGGTTGCCCGGTTGCCGATGTGTTTAAGAACAGATTCCTGCTGCGCCCTCTCGCGAATGGTGACGCGATGAATTTCAAAGTGTCCACGATGCAGCACTTTTGCCGATTTTAAATACCAGGAAGGCATGGCTAATCGTCTCGACTGTGTCTAGTCTGTTTCTGCCATATTCTTCCCTCGATCATGCTTAGTTTTGACAGTGCGCATCTTGTCTTTATTTTTCCCTTTTTTTTCTCTCTCTCTCTCTACTGCAGCAAGGTGGTTGTCTCAGGGAGATAGAAAAAAGGAGGGTGGGGGAGGAGGGTGTAAACCAAGAAGTGGGAAAAGGATGCGTAGCAACCTAGCTCAAGCTCACGGAAGCACCGCGATAATTCTGTGTCCGTTGATCGGCGTTAGAGCCTGCGTTGCAATATGTTGAAAGCGGTTGCTGAATTCTTGGGAGTGCTACGGCCTTGTAGTTAGAGAGAAGCAAAACTTCTCCTTTCATTTATGTGCGATTACTACACTACAGCTAAAAACTGCATATAATTTGCCCTATGCCTTCCTTGGCCTCACTGCGAATGGGATTCATTACATTGTATCAAACAAACAAGCCCTTGATCAATTTCCATCTCGTTATACATGTACACAAGTACCCCCGCACACACCTTTTCACACAAGAGGGTTGTCCCCTGTCAAGAGTTTCCTTGAGCGTGCAAACATGTTACTTCTTTTACACTCTGAAACCAAGTTACAGTGACCATTGTGATGTCATTTATATTTTGTCCCTTCAAGAAATGGAACCTTGATGGGCACACCAATCAGTGGTAGCTGCTGAGAATCATGTTCATGTAGTGGCCTGTACAGTGAACGTAATCATTGCCCTGATATTCTCGCATGCCTCAGGCATCGTTTCACCATTCAGAGACCAGTAGGTGGCTTCTGCAGTGAGAAGGTCTAAATAATGGTAGAATTTTACATTTATTGAGCTTTACATCTACTGCACAGCAGCACTGGTGCTTTTTGTGATTAAATACACAGTGTTTTTCAAGCAATTATGGTTGCCCAGCTACATTTTACACCTTCTTTTTCCTGCAGAAGTGCCATAATTACAAGGAGCTTTCCCACTTGGCAGAGAGATCAACATTATTCAAGAGAGAAAACTCCAGAAAAGGACTGAAGAAAAAGACCCATCTCATCTGCAGCAGGAGAGAGCACTGCTGCAGTGATCACAAAGTATCGGACAGAAATAAAGTTCCCGCATTTTCACAATGATCCATTGGCCTGCTGGCTTTTCTGAAACTGTGAAATAAAGTATTTATGGCAGACAGTGATTCAAGGGTTAATTTAGAATTTTGATTTAGCGGAAGAATTTTCGGGGGGGGGGGGGGGTGAGGATTCAAATGGAGGGGGGCGTATAAATCCCTGCATTCGTGACATTCCACTAGATCACATGCACACATTATGGGACAACTTAAAATAGTGCTGTGAGGACTAAAGGCTGTCATATGTCACATGGGCGGTAATGTGTAGCTTTCCAAGGAAATTAAATTTAAGCAGGGTGAACAAATGTTTTACATCTAATGTGGAGCAGTTGTAGGTATAGCGCTTAGCAAATGAAATACGGTACTCGGACCACGTGGTGGCCAGTGCACTTTGTGCGACTGGGGCGCACTGGATGATCGCAGAAAGACCTAGCTGAATCAACACTTTAAACAGTGTGCACTTTCACCGAGCACTGCAACAAATTAGTTCAGTGTCCCCAGCGCAAAGCTACGACGTAGAAAGCATTGGCAGCCATGTGCTCCGAGTATCGAATTTCATTCACTGAGCACGATACAGTGCTCCCCTTCAGTTGATAGTTGGCGTTCATGTTGTCCGCTTCTGTTCTCTTGTGTCAACGTATTTGTACCTTACTTTAGCATTGGGATAAAAACTTTTCTTGCTTTTATTACAGATATAGAAAAAAAATGTATGCTGACTAGAGTGAGTTATTTCTGGTTCGGCATAAGAGGCTGTTGTACAACGACGACAGGAGTAAACCATAATGCTTCCTGACAATTGGCAAACAATGACATCAAAACCACTCCCCTAGAAAAGACATGAAATGCACCGATTTGAAAAACATCCATTTTGACTAGATCCAAAAATGTGGCTTCGAGTTGATAGCAGAGAAATTGCTATTTCAAAAGGACAGAAAGTTGAGCGAGTTGGTAACAGTCCATAGTCAAAAGAAGAGGTGTGCAAGACACGGACACAAGGTGAGCAGTGAACAACACGAACGCCGAAACAAACGTCGTGTTGTTCACTGCTCACCTTGTGTCCGTGTCTTGCACGCCTCTTCTTTTGACTATGCTATTTCAAGTTGGTTAAAAATGCGAACCACTTTGATTGCAGAAAAAAAAAGTTATACTTTAACCTAATGAAACACTTAAGTTCATAAAATGCTGTGCTTTCAGATGCAGTATAAGGCAACATATTTATCCATGACATCAATAAACTGGCTGCCACGAAGCAAGATTGAGGCATCAACTTGAAACTGCGGGCACCAGCGGTGGACTACTGTACATGTGATTCTTTTTGTAAATCCATCTTGCAAATTGCACTGTGACAGAGAGTGGAAGCCAGCACTGCTGGTGGACAGTCTCATTAGTACAAAATGTAGTCTTTCTCAGTCTTATCTTGCAAGTGATGGTGAGTGAAAAAGCGTGTCGTCTCGTCAACAAGGTTAATACCTTGCAAGTGATCTCGATAGGCCACAAGCAAAGCGCCGCTGCTTGTTTTCAGATACAGGTAGAGTAGGAACAAGCTATCTTCGATTTGCATAAGGAAATGGCTAACAAGCAGAAGCGCGCTACAAGAAGTTTTGAATTTGTATAGCTGAACGATTTTTGATAGCTCTTCACAGTTACCCGTGTGACCACCACTTAAAGATCTCACCAGGCCACATGGCAAATTTTTGTTATAAACTGGAGGTTATTAAGTGCCCCGTAAGGAGTGTTCTACCACAAGAATATTTGAAATTGGTCTATTATTAGCAGACACACAAATGTTTCAACCGTGCAAAACCGGGATTTCAGGAGGCGAGGGTCACCACCAGTACGACGCCCTCACCACATACCGATTATGTGGGGTGAAGGAAGAAAAAGACAAAAAAATAAGGCGAAAAACGTGAAGCTGTTTGTCCTCTCCAAGGACTGCTGCTTCCTGATAGGAAAATTCATGGTTCAGGCTGCCAGCATAGTTTCTAGTGGTGCAGAGGTGTTCTGTGGTCACGTGGCGACACGTGGCAGTGCGGAGCATCATCCTCTCCTCTTGGCGCATGATGCATATGAGAAGAGAGGAAGCGACGCTCAGTTTGAAATTCAAGCACCTTCCACGGTGCATAGCAATGCAGTTCTTGGCAGGCATGATCGTGAGCACACAATGTACACAGTGCATTTGTCAGCTCAAAATGGCCAGACCTGGTGAGGGGCCCTTGAAGTCCTGCATGCTATGTGGTAAAACCGAATTTCAAGGTTCCTGTTCGACCAATACATAATGGCAAGTGCAGTACAAGGCGTTGGTTGATTCTTTGAACCTTTACTAAACACGTCACAAAGTATTGAAAATGTGGTGGCCATGACAATGGGTGCCGCAAATCTCTGCTCCCACAAAGGGCATGCCACCTACGTGAATGCAGAGATGGAACTTTTGGAAGCCATATGTAATAGCTGTAGATACAGAGCCGAGAGAAAAGTATGAAAGTGCCCAAACACACAGTTGTACACAGCAGCATCTACAGAACGTCAACCTGCATAATGTGCAGGCGTGCACTCAATCTGATCAGCTTGATGACCATTTACTTTTTAGAAAGGCAGGACACAAAACGGCTGTTTCCACATCTACACCACGTTTGGGGTGCACTTGTGGCTTTGGTCCAGGCTCGCTGGTGATCTTGATGGGGCACTAGGGGTGGAAAGTCCTTGGCCGTGGGCACTGCTGGCCTTGGCTTCAGCGATGTTTGTTGTGGAGGTTGGTGTGGCCTAGTTTTGCACGAGCCTGTGCCAGTAAGATGATCCCCACGACAAAGAGTGCACGTTGGCATGCAAAGGGCCCATTGCATGCTATGCTTCTCACCACATTGCCAATAACAATCCAGTTTTGGGGAGAGGGCACACATCGTACATGTGAGCTGGTTTTTGGAAATTAGTACAGGCTTGACGGCTGCCCTTGCACTTGGTGCATCACTGTACCACAGACATGTATTTTATGGTTGGGGAGCATAGGACCAGAGGTGAACATTATCTGGATAGAAGCTGCTTTCCCCATGGATTGGGATGCTATGATTTTGGCTTCTGGGATGCAACACCTTAGGTCGCTTATGAATCCCTCTGGCGCCTCATTCCAGAATGGCCTGGAAATCCTGACTGCGCCGCTGGTAGGGCCGAGATGTACGCAAGTACAGGGTGCTGCTGATGTGCGGTTCGGCCATTATTGTGCAGCTCCGGTGCGGCATTCAGTGCTTGTAGAATACTTGGAGCTGGGTGCTTAACGGGGACAAGCCCGCCTCACGGGCGGAACACAACGCGGGACGCATGATGCATCACGCATTTGCTGCATCTCATCGAACGCGTCTCGAACGGTCGCAGAAGTAGCGTCGGGCGATCGACGTACGTACGTACGTACTGGCGTTGCTAGCATTTGGATGCACCGGAACAAGGTCGCTGAGAGGGCTCAATTGATTTCTGCAGAGGTGAAGCACAAGGTCGATAGTCCCGCCGGTCAGTCCACTGGCTCATTGTACTGGCGAGTGGGGAGCGCAGCACGTCGGCAAGGCCCGCTGCGGAGAGGTGAGGCTTGGTGCAGCGTCGTGGCCGCCAAAGGCGGTGTCACGTACTGGACAGATCGGGTTAATTATTGTGAAACGGCGCCACGAAAGTAAGACGAAACACGGAAAGAAAAGACACAAACACAAGCGCCGAACTCAACTCCCAGTTGAGAGTTAGGCGCAGGTGTTTGGCCTTTCGGCGTTTCGTCTTACTTTTGTGGCGCGACTAGCCCAGTTACCAGCGCAGATCATCGGAAACATCCAAAAGATGGTAGCGGTTACGATGGTAGGTTTCTTGTCACATCATACTAGATCCGTTGAGCGGTTTGGTGAGTCCTTGGAAGGATTTAGCGGGGCACAGGAACCAGAAAGTGATGGAAGCGATATGATGAACGTCCATTCACTTTGGCACAACCAGCGAGAGATCCGTCGATCGTCGAAGGATACCGTCGAGCCATCCAACAACCGAACCACGCTGAAGATCACGCGCCTGGCACCATCCGAACCACGACCACGACGATTCGAACTCGCCGTACCTAGGGAGCCTACATGACAGGCAGTCATGCTGGCTCCCTAGCCGAGCGAGCGTGAAAAATCCCCAGAAAATTTTGTCCCTAGGTTTTATGTCACGTGAGTTGATGACGTCACGGATCAACGGCCTTCATTTAGAAGCACGCTATTCTACTCCGTAGTACGTGGCGCCCCCCTCCGAGATGTACGTGATGTACGGAGTCCGTACATCACGTACATCTCGGAGGGGGCGCCACCCATTAGCCCAATAGTAGCGACCTCTACACTATCTATCCACTTCAAGCCAAGTCAAGCTGTTATTAAGCGGCTATTTGGGTGAACCGAACGCTTTCGCTCTCGGCACCCGGTCACAGAAACGCCGGCCTTCAGCGATTCCTTACTCAACCAACATGGGCAAAGCTGCAGACGAGCGCAGTGAGCGGCCACAACGCAACCACCACAAAGCTGCTTCATCACAGGATACGTAAAGAATTTGTAGAGGCGATCACACAGAGGCAGTACATGGCAGTGTGCACATGCAAAACCACGCAAAACGAAGTCTTCATTCGAAAAAACACAAGCAAAAGCGTCGTAGGTTGCCTGGCTCGCCTTTCTAAAATTTCTAGAAAAAGCCGCAATCCGCAACCAAGCCAAGCCAAGTTGGGTGAAAATAGTGTTTCTCTATTACGACAAGCTGATAAGAAGTGCAGTGCCAACACGTGTCAAACGTCATCCACTCCACTGCCTTGTGTTACGTCATAGGCAAGCCGCCTATATATACTTCACTGTCTGCAAAATAAAGTTGTTCTGCGTTGGTTCCCCGGCCTGGCTCGGTCACTCTGGCTAGTTACTACAGTGGCGACGAAGATGGGATCCACGATCTCTGGATGCTGAATGTACCCACCCACCACGACGGAAGGTCGGCGGGCATGGCCATGGCTACGAGTCTGGCTACGAGTCTCGGCACCCCAAGTTTCGACGAAAATCAAGATAAGTGGGAGATTTACTTGACTCAGCTGGAGGCATTCTTTGAAGCAAATGATATTAACAAAGCGGAAAAGAAAAGGGCGCTTTTGATTTCGACGCTATCAGCGAAGGTGGTAGGCGTGATTGCGGGACACTGCGCTCCCCGTAAAGTCAATGAGCTGACTTACCAGGAAGCACTCGCCTTCCTAAATGCCCACTATGCGCCGAAGAGTAACGAAGTTGCCGCAAGTTATAAGTTCTTCACTAGGGACCAAGCTGCCACTGAATCTGTCCGAGACTATGTCGTTGAGCTCCGCAAGCTGGCAGATAAGTGCAATTTCGGCACCGGCCTTGACCGTATGTTACGTGACCGCATCGTTTGCGGCACCCGAAATCGCGCTGTGCAGCAGACGCTGCTCGAAAGAATTGAGCTCACGCTGGCCGAAGCCATAAACATAGCTACGGCTGCCGAAACCGCTGCGCAGGAAGTTAGCGCCATGACCAAACCTGATGAGGCAGCGGTGTGCAGTTTAGCTGGAAAATCGCGCCAGTATCAAACCACCGCCAGAGATAAGAAGCAACGAGTTGCAGATTGCCCACGCTGCGGAAGCTATGATCATCAAGCAAATGATTGCCCGCACAAAGGAGAGAAATGTTTTCGCTGTGGGAAGACGGGTCATTTCGCAAGAAAATGCCGCTCCCAATCGAGGTTCAAGGCTTGTAGCAGGCAGGATGGCACTGCTTACGCCGTTCAGAATGAGAGCACTGCATCTGAAACAGTTGAAAGTGATATTTCCACAGTGTTCACTGTACAAGAGACACGGGAGCACCAACGGTTGCTACAGGCGTATCGCAGGGTCATCCGTTGGGGGGGCGTGCCCCTGAACATGATCATTGATACGGGATCACCATTTTCAATAATCCCGCAAGAAGTGTATCTCAAGCATCGCCTGAGCTGGCCGCGTTTATCGAAATGCAGACAGACGCTCAGCTGCTACCTGGGCAAGCTGCCCATTGTCGGTGAACTGCAGCTTCAAGCCCAGTATTCAGGCAAAGCTGTCCCTGCCACCCTGATCGTTATAGGGTGTTCTGGTCCTAGCCTTTGCGGAAGGGATTTAATCCAAGCATTGTCAATACTTCCGAGCGAGTTCCTCGGAACAGTGCAATCGATGTCAGTTGCTAGCGACAGCCTCTGCACAGAGTTTCATGCACTTTTTGAATCTGGGCTCGGAAGAATTCAGGGGCCTCCGGTGAAATTCCACCTTCGAGAAGACGCCCACCCGAAGTTCCACAAGGCACGGCCTATCCCGTACGCTCTTCGTGAGAAAGTGGAAACGGAGCTGGAACGCTTAGTGAGTGAAGGCATATTATCGCCTATAGCACATTCAGAGTGGGCGGCACCAATAGTGCCGGTGCTAAAGAAAGACGGGTCCCTCCGCATCTGCGGTGATTTTAAAACCACAATTAATACTGCATGCATAACTGAGCAGTATCCACTACCTAACATCGAGGATATTTTCGCGTCACTTCGTGAGGGATCTCTTTTCACTACATTGGATCTGAAGGACGCATATAACCAGCTCCCCTTGGATGAGGAAGCGAAGAAGCTGGCCGTCATAAACACGCACAAGGGGCTGTTCTGCTATAACCGTCTTCCGTTTGGAGTTGCCTCGGCTCCCGTGATTTTTCAGCGGCGCATGGAAACTGTCCTGGCTGGCCTTCCAGCCGTGCAGGTGTACTTGGACGACGTATTAATAGCCGAGCGTCAAGACGGTAACGGCTCTGTGCTCCGGGATGTTTTGCACCGGCTGCAGAAAAACGGTGTCAGGCTGAAGGCAGAAAAATGTCACTTCCGTAAAGACTCGATCGTCTACTTGGGGCACCGGATCGACAAAGACGGCTTGCACCCGTTGGAAAAGAACCTCGCAGCAATACGCGATTCACCACGGCCTACAAATGTAAGCGAACTGCGTTCGTTTCTGGGTCTGCTGTCGTATTATCACCGGTTCCTACCACACATGTCGACAATCTTGGCCCCCTTGTATAATCTGCTCGAAAAAGAGCATAAATGGGAGTGGGGTGCAACTCAAGCAAATTCTTATCTAAAGGCGAAACGAACGCTTCTCAGCTCATCAGTGCTGACATATTTTCAGCCCGACCAACCAGTGCGGTTGGAATGCGATGCATCACCGTCGGGTTTAGGTGCCGTCATCTCGCACCGCATGGGCAACGTCGATAAGCCCATCGCTTTCCGTTCACGCACACTGACGCGCGCCGAAAAAAATTATTCGCAGCTCGAGAAGGAAGCTCTGGCGTTGGTGTTCGGAGTGTCAAAGTTTCGAGACTACCTGTTGGGCCGCGAGTTTGTGCTGGTGACGGACCACCAACCACTTGTGGGTCTGCTACGAGAAGATCGACCGGTGCCTCCAATGGCGTCGGCGCGTATCCAGAGGTGGGCTCTGTTCCTAAGTCAATACCGGTACCGCATCGAGTACAGGGCCGGGAAGCAAAACGCCAATGCAGACGCACTTAGCCGTTTGCCAGTGCCGACACCAGAGGTTGTTCACTCGGGAACCTTGCCAGAGTACGTGCTGTCCGCAGAGCATCTGGACAGTTCGTACGCGCCAGCGGGTGCCTTAAGGGCGTTGACCAGTGCGGACAAGGATCTTTGTGTTGTCCAGAGCTTCATACTTAATGGATGGCCTAAACACCTCTCATCATGTCACAGTCATCTCCAACCTTATTTTTGCAGAAGACTGGAACTGTCGAGCGCAGAAGGTCTGCTCTACTGGGGTCATCGAGTTATCATACCCGACAAGGCGCGGGGGCCCATGCTGTCCGAGCTACACCGGTCACACCAGGGAGCATCTGCGATGAAAAGACTGGCTCGGACGTTGTTCTGGTGGCCAGGGTTGGATGGTGAGATCGAAAATGTCGCTCGTTCATGCATGCCATGTGTACAAGCGCAAGCAATGCCACATCGCCAGGAGCCTATCAGTTGGCCAGAAACGGGGATGAAGTGGTCACGTCTTCACATTGATTATGCCGGGCCAATAGAGGGGCGCATGCTGCTGATAGTCGTCGACTCGCACACGAAGTGGATCGAGGCCCTCCCGGTCAGGTCAACAACGACCGAAGTCACAATAACACGGCTGCGCGAATTATTCGCGCGTTTTGGCTTGCCGCAAACTGTAGTGTCGGATAACGGGCCCCACCCAGGCAGCACAACAACATTGGACCGACCTTCGCGCAACGTTGGAAAACATTGGATACAATATTGGAACTACATTGGATTTCGGGTCCCATGCTACACTTTTGACTAGATTAGTCCAATGTTGGATACCAGTCGTATAACGTTGGAAAAAATTGGGAAAGAATGGCTTTGGCCAACATTGTCCATCGTTTGTATTTTCAATATTGGTAAGCTTGTATAAACAATGGAAGCTCTAACCGTTCTTTCCAGCCTTTATTGATGGCTGTCCATCATTTTTTGCCAGCATTCATCGTTGGATGAGGCAGAATTTCTTGCCAGCCTCCTTTATTGGCTGATTCTATATTTTCCCCACCTTTTTTATTGGCTATCATGCATGCACTTAAATTTGTTTTGCCGAGGCTTCTGGCTCTAGGCAAAAAGCAAGAATATCCAGTAAATTATGGGAGTAACAATAGCTTTATTTTGTACTTAGCATGCATGTATGTGTTGCCAGCTTGGGAAATGAATTTGGTTATGTTCACGATTCGTGGTTATGACGATAGCATAAAACAGACATAAATGGTCTATGCACTCGTATGTTAATGGCGAAACGTATCTTTCGAACACATACACACATACAAATAAGCAAAATGTCTTCTTTTTGACATTTTATTCGTGAGTATAAGAGACATGAGAAGGGATTGAAAAGAAAGTTCTGACAAAATCAACAAATCAATATTCACTCTGAGTTTGAAGTCCATTGTATATGATCAGCCTCGAGAAAACTAAACGCATAAGCACCATAAGCAAAGAGAAGAGGCACAAGAAAACATACGCCTAAACCTATGCGACACGTTTTGGTTTACGTGTTTACGTGGAGCTGCTGAAGCTTGAAAGGTTCCTGAAACGATTCCACGAAACAGCTGAATTGTAGAAATTTAACACTTCCTCAAGTAACACAGCATAAGTGAATCTTAGGATACGGTGATATGTTTCTGCATGCAGTATCCGGAACGGAGGGTATGTGGGGACAAACCGACGACTTCGAAAGAACCGAAAACCAGGAGAGCTCAGGGAAAACACGCGTTTCACGCAAGACAAAAACACAAACATGAAAGTCACACGAACCAAAACAGCTTTGCTAGAACCGATTACTTCATCTGCCGCGGCGTATACAACAAAGCCCACCACGTGTGCATTTGCAAATAGACAAATATAAAGAAAATACGCAGTAATGCATGCTATAATAAACCCGGCACACGCCACAATGAGGGTGCGGACACAACAGAATGCACAATGAGTAAAATAAACGAATGGCTAAAATCGGTAGGAATCTTTCAGGAAAACCTTTATAACTGTCGCAACACGTCGAGGCTCATCTGTTCAGTTCACTTAAAATGTCCGGTCCAAAGAAGCGCAGGGCTGCCACTCTTTCACTATGCAGAAGTTTGCAGTCGCAAGTTCCGTGCCCATAGACCACTCAGGTGTTCTGACTTCGTAAACTCGCCAGCTTCAGCAGATACACGATGCCCGTGCGACACAACCTGTGCGTCCGAAAAACCTCTGCAGAGTGATAGCCCGTTCGCCTGCCTCACCCCCAGCTCGCTGCAAGAAAACATGTCAAACAGGTATGCGAAGCAAAACGGATTAGTGCCGCCCAGGCAGCTCCCCCCTTCCGCCCCCCCTGCCGTGGTACGCTTCCATGTTCGGCGGGCTCCTGTGCCCCCTGCTCAAGGTAGAAAGATAACAAAGGCTTTTCTTTACCTTCCAACGTTTTGCATATACCGCATTTACTCATGCATAACTTATACCGTGCTTACTCGCGCATACCCCGTAACTCGTGTTTTTTTTTTTTTCCATGAATCTAGGAGTTCCAAAAGGTGCGTAAATTACATGCGCGTTTCGCAAATAATTTCGGAATATCGCGTAAGGAATCTTTACGCGTGCTGATCTGAGATGCATCAAATGAAATGTATCACAAAAACGAATGTAGCTTTCACTCAACAGAACGCGTACCTTAACAGCCAAATGCATTCGTGGGCTACATTCAAGCATTAGCGGATTTGCGACTCGGAGTCGTCATCACTGGTGCTGTGAGCAGCATCTCTAAACTCCAGTATCAAGAGCAACTCGTATTCACGTGTCCAAATTATCGTGGCGGCACGGTTCTCAGTTAATCGGCAAACACTATGTTGAATTTGTTTTATAGGCTATGGCGAAGCCTGGGCTACAGAACACTCAGTACTGAAAAAGGACAACATTAGCCTGCGCCACGTGGCACTGGATGTCATGGGGAGAGCATGCAAGTAATATTTTTGCGTAAGCCGTACATAAAGTCGGGAGTGCAGAAATTACGCGTGGGCGCTAAAATTATGCGAGTGCACACGGTACGTACATATATATTAACGTTGTTTCAAATGAAAAAGAGATCATTCTTGTAATATGTCATGTACTTCCCAATGTGAACAACATAGGCGCGACAGTATTTACGTCTGGACAATATTGTCTCGCAAGCAGCATTGTCTGTCCTGTATTGGAGAAACTAGACAGAATGTCTGGACAGTATAGACAGCCTACTTCTATTATTTTGGAAATATTGCAATGACAACCGATAAAGCGACCTGCTATGCCATGCACGTGGGCTCGGAAGCCACTAACATGCTGCTGGGCATTTTGGACCATATGATGGCGTTGTAGATGTAATTTGCTCAACTTCCAATGTGCAAGTTCTAGTCTACTTCACACAAACTTAGCTAGAACTTGCGCAAATAAACAATTACGTAAATTATAGAGATAATTTTTCCTGCTGCACTGAATACATACACAATGACCTTTCTGAACTCATTTGCGGCACCGAGTCGAGCTAGTGGTCCCTTCTTATTGGTAAAACAGGAAAACAATCATGTGTACTTGCCACCATGTGTACCTGCCTCCCGATATATCATGTGTACTTGCAAATGTTACCAATATTGATGCTACAACTCTTGTGTGCGGACAATATTGTCCGACACAGAACATTGGAAGTCCAGCATTGGCTATGCAGTGAGATTGATTGGACAATATATACAGCCTGCCGCCATTACATAACCAACATTGATAGGACTATGTAGAAACTGACCCATCATTACCATCCTTGTGCACTGGACCACCAATAATGTATGCTGAGTGGCAACTATGGCCCACATATGCCTTCTTTACAGGATGGAAGAACCATCATTGCAAATTGAATGGTTACGATGGGCCATTGTTGGAGACCTTAATAGATGGAATTTCCAACGCTGGCTTATGAGTGGTATCACAGGGCCTTCGTTGGACCTCCGTAAGCCAACAAAAAAACAATATTGGCCCGAGCATCTGTGCTGCCTGGGCAGTTTGCAAGTCAGCAGTTTGCCCAGTTCATGACAGACAACAACATAACGCATCTGCGCAGTGCCCCATACCACCCACAATCTAATGGCCTTGCGGAACGCGCAGTACGCACTATCAAGGACGGCCTGGTTAAACATTCTATGGTGAACGACCTCGAAGTTAAACTAGCACGAGTATTGCTAGGCTACCGACGCACGCCCCTACCGTGCGGAAAGTCTCCTTCGGAACTACTGCTTAATTATCAAGTTCGTTCACGCTTGGATACTTGTGTGCCATCGTTATCTCGGAGTCATTCGCAGCATTCCAGATTCCAGCCTGGAGACCCGGTGTGGGTGCGCAATTTTGGACACGGGAGGCGGTGGTGCCCAGGCGTCATCAAAGGCACCGAAGGTTCGCGCCTCGTGACTGTCGACACACCAGGTGGGCCATCCCGGCGTCACCTGGACCAGATTCGTCCGCGGGTGTCACCCGGGGCTCCAATGGCGGACACTTTCGAATCGGTACCTCCCAGCCCTGACAACGGGGACCAGCAGGCGTCACCAAGGGAGGAGCGGTTCAGCCCGGCAACTCCAGCACGCAAGGACGCTGCTCCCGTTCCTTCTGCAACGCCACCAACATCTCTTCCAGCTGTGGAGGCTTCCCCACCTCCTCCAGTCTTACGAAGGTCTACCCGACTACGAAGACCCGTGCAAAGACTCAATCTTTAAATGAAAGGGAGAAGTGATAAGAAGTGCAGTGCCAACACGTGTCAAACGTCATCCACTCCACTGCCTTGTGTTACGTCATAGGCAAGCCGCCTATATATACTTCACTGTCTGCAAAATAAAGTTGTTCTGCGTTGGTTCCCCGGCCTGGCTCGGTCACTCTGGCTAGTTACTACACAAGCGTATCGCCGGAGTCTGGCTGCGAGCTCGAACAATAGATGACGTCACCGTCACGTGACCAAACGTTATGACGTCATTGTCGTTTTTTTCCCTAAGTTGGTCCACATTTTCCCCGTGTTACCACGGGGTGCCTAGTTGGTCACGTGCTTGGTGAAATCCCTCCCTAGTGACAATTTTGACTTGTGCCGGTGAACGTTTGCAATGCGCCGAAGGGCCGAAGTTCGGAAATGTCATCGGCGCTGAAAGCCGTTCATCGTGAAGGAAAAACATGCTGCAGCAGGTCAGGAACGTTCACAAACTGGTCGTGGAAGTCGACAAGTTGATGCAGTGCGACGATTGTTGCGAAGTGCTTGGCCGGCGTAATTTGAGGTGCGAAGTGTTCACGAATGAGGGCGTGCGTCAACGGCGGACCGCCGCTGCGAGTCCCACAGCAAACATTTTTCTCAAGCACGGAAACGCAAGCAAGCCAGATGGTGATTGTGTGACGGAAAGGTGCCCCAAGTGGGCCCTTCTTTAAAGTGTGTTTGTGCAACGACCAAAATATTTTCATGGAACTTGTGGTATTAGCTAACATGCAAAGAAAGTTGGTTAATTCATTCCCCGTTTCCTCATTCAGTACTGGCTTTCCGCTTTAGCTCGCGGCATTCTTACGTGATCAGAGAAAGCCTGCACTTAATGTTGATATTGTCAGTTTTCAGTCATGCAAAATTGCTTTATTGTAGTAGACACAGATATGCAACTTCCTTTTAGAACTTTATTTGATGTCTTTGCTTGCAATTGTCAAATATTTTGTTTTTGTTTGTTTAG
>JABSTT010002995.1:0-31972 GCA_013339685.2 Hyalomma asiaticum
CGAAAGGACGTAACAAGGCGGCGTAGCGCGTGATACATAGCGGCATCAGAGCTAAAATAACCCGAATTGTTTAAACTGTTTATTCGCCGACTTATGGTGCTATTAGATAGGCCATAAGAACACAATGGGCCAAGCCAAAGAGGATCTTCCTCCATGGGCCAGGCATAGATGTGGCCAGGCAGGTCCAGAGCCCGTCCGCTCTTTGAAAAGAGCGAGTAAGTCGTGATTCAGCAAAACTGAGCAGTGATCGCCTGCACCGTAAAAATGCGAATCATCGAACACAGCGCATGACCCGGATGATATGACACGCTGGCGAGTGCAAGCTCTGGAGGGCACACACAGCGCCTCTGTCGAGGAGGAGCCGGTTCTCCGGAATCGGGGAGCCGCTCAGTGCGTCGTGGTGTCGCGGCTCAGTAGGGACGAATCACTTCTCAGAAACGAGCTGTGAGTTTGGAACCTACTGCACGAAAGAATCGACTCGCTAATTCGGACAGTTGTAAATAATAAGAGAAGGGCGGCCTGTACCTAGCTCACATCCTGTGGGCCTGCCCAAAAGGCGCTCCTACAGGGTCGCCCAATCACTAATGATGAGTAGTGGGACACCGAATTGCTCAGCACGGACACAAAGAAACACCTCTGCCTTTGGCCAACCTCAAGGGCCGAGGACTCCAACAGCACCCTAGGGCTCCTGGCTGAGTTCCTATTCCTCCTCGCTCGCAGAGTCGCTACGATGTTTGCTTTATTTTGTAACAGCCAAACTGTTTGGCAAATCATTCCTTGTTCGGCGAACCAAAAAACTATCACTCGTCCAAGTCCCAAAGAGTGCGCGTGCAATGCCCAATGTGATGATGATGACGAACCTATTTTATGGCGCTCGCCCACTGAGGGGTTGTGTAAAGATCGCGCTATTGACTATGTTGAGTTGTCTGCCATATATATATATATATATATATATATATATATATATATATATATATTGTAGTGAGGAGGAATGCTTGGCGTTGCAGCCCTCAAACGCTGCGCGAGACCCGAGCTGCAGATTTGTGCCCAGGTCTTGTCGAGACGCTGCCTGCTGTTCTTGGGTGCCGTCAGTATCTCGCCTTATGTTTTGGTGGAAGGCGTTACGGCTTTCCCCACCCTGAAATTAAGAAGCCCAACTCTCCCGTCCGCCATGCCCGACGGCGCCAGCCAGACAGCCCCACAGGCTTCGCCAGCTGTGCTATGCGCCGGTGCCCAACGTCAGCGCGATCCTGAGATCTTCAGCGGCAGCGACGAAAAAGATGTTGAAGACCGGCTGGAATCGTATGAACGGATGATCACTATGAACAAATGGGACAATCCTCTTAAGCTCAGCAACGTCATCTTTTCTTTGACGGGTGTTGCAAAGCTGTGGTTTACGAACCACAAAGCCGATCTCCGCACGTGGCCCAGCTTTAAGACCAGCGTCGCGAATGTTTTTAGCCGCCCTGGAGTACGAAAGCTGCGCACAGAACAACGCCTACGGTGCCGGTCGCAGCAGAGCAGTGAGGCTTTCACCAGCTACATAGAGGAGGTCATCGACCTCTGCCAGCGTGTGGACCCTACGATGGCGGAGGCTGACAAAATACGCCATATCATGAAGGGCATCTCAGACGACGCCTTCCATATGCTGCTATCGAAGAACCCTGGCACCGTTTCTCAAGTTACCACGCTTTGCCAGAGTTTCGATGAGCTTCGCCGACAGCGTCTAATTACACGACGCCAACATTTGTCCGACGAGACCCTTTCGAGCATTGTCACCGCTCCTGACCTTGACTCAGCTTTCGGTGCTCTCCACAGCCGAGCGACCACCCTCACTTTTGCCTGCAAACATCAGACAGGCATACAGGCGAAAGTTTGTGCAGCTCTGCCATCGGCTCGCGAGACTCCGCCGGTGTCGGCCCGCGTTGCTTATACCGAGGTCAATGCACCTCTCAGCTATGCCGAGGTTATGGCGCAGCAGCCACCTCCAGTTTTTGCACCGGGTCCACCCGCCGCACCTCTGCGCACACCTCCCCGCTTCGTCCAGCCGAGGTACATCCCACCCAGCGGTGGACAATGGCGCACTCCCGACAACCGGCCGATGTGTTACTCTTGTGGTGTACCTGGCCACGTCGCGCGATATTGCGATCGCCATGTCCCATCGTATCGTCGCAGCTTCGTGCCTGGTACGTATTCGACCACGTACCCTTCGCCCTCCGCACCCAGGTACACAGGTCATATGCAAGGTGATCCAGATCGCCGCCCGCCAAATGACCGCCGCTCGCCATCTCCTTGGCGCCGCTCGCTTTCGCCGACAAGCCGCCGTTTTTCAATGCCAGAACAGGAAAACTAGTCGTGACAGTTCCCGATGCAAGAACTGCCTCACCCACGAGAAGGCCAAGGCCTCTGTTTTCTCCTACGAATATTATTGATGTGTAGTACGTGGACGGCGTTGCTGCACTCGCCCTCATTGACACTGGTTCCGCAGTTTCTGTTATTAGTGAAAAACTTTGCCGTTTGCTCAGGAAAGTTACGACGCCGCTGACGCACGTATCACTCTGGACTGCCAGCGCTGACCGTATCACGCCTATCGCCGCATGTACTGCTCGAGTCTTGATTGATGGCCTCGTCTACATCATCGAATTTTTGGTGCTGCTTTCTGGTTCTCACGACCTCATTCTGGCTGGGACTTCCTATCCGCTAACAAGGCCGTTATTGACTGTCCACGCGCCGAAGTAGAACTAGACGCGTTCTGCGACGCCCCGTCCTCTGACGCTTGCGATGCTGCCGACAAGTTATTTGTTGGGGAAGACGTTGAAATACCCCCGAACTCTTCTGCCGTCGCCACCGTGTCCTGCATTAATGTTCCCGAGTGCAGCGCACTTTTCACGCCTTCAGAGGTCTTCGTGCGTCGCAAGCGTTCCCCGCTCCCTTTTTGCCGTTTTGGATGTTCGTGACAGCTTCAGCAAACTGCTCGTCTCAATCCAGCTGTCGTGTCCCCTGATTCTGTTTCCCGGAGAGTGCGCTCGTCCAGTCCAGCGTGTCGGCCCCTCTACAATCATCGACATGGCAACTGGTCCATCGCAACTCACGACGTCGCCGGAGTGACGTGTCATCCCGAGCAAGAGCCTACATCGCCCGACGCACTAAACAACTCACTCGCCGACACACTGACTGCTTCACAACAAGCCCAGCTTCTACGCCTTTTGCAGAAGTTCCATTTTTCTTTTGACGGCCAGAATCTTCCGTTAGGCCGCACGTCAACTATTTGCAACCGCATCGATACTGGATCCAGCGCGCCACTGCAGCAAAGACCATATCGTGTGTCCGCGACAGAACTCCGTGTTATCGACGACCAAGTAGCCGACATGCTCAATCGTGGTGTGACCAGCCTTCCAATAGTCGCTGGGCATCCCCAGTCGTTCTGGTCAAAAAGAAAGACGGCTCCATTCGACTCTCCGTCGATTATCTTCGTCTTAACAAAATAACTCGTAGGGATGTTTACCCCTTACCGAGCATTTACGATGCCCTTGACTGCCTCCAATGACGTATGACGGAATAAACATGAATGTAATATTATCTCACATTACTACTCGAGTAGAGAGGAGATAGTAGGGTAGTTAGCTTTATGTCCTCCTAATCCATATGTATGGTTTTAACGAAATGGGTACATTTCTGTGGTATTGCCACCCATCGCACCTTAAATACGTTCACTCATATGAATACTGAGGTGTTTCCCAAGTATAATAATCTTCTCAGACAACGAGACCTAAAAAAAATTCACAGCATATCAACGGAGTGAATGATGATGAGTGGGCGAAGCTCCGGATGTTCATCGTAGATCGTGCCGAGTTCCAGATTAATTTAGTTAACGCGCACGCTACGAATCCTTATGGTTCAACTACGCACAAGTGAAATCTCCCACCGGCACTTCATTGCAAGTCAAGATCCAGTGCCTATATGTATATGTATGGGTGGCCGGTGAACGGTTCTCCAGCGCGAGCAGTCGGTATTTTTCAATCAAGAAACTCGCTAGAAGACGCTGCCTGCGCCAACGTTGTCTCTCGCGGGTGAGGGCGCGTTCTCCTTCTTTGCGAGCTGGTAGAGCGTTCGTCGAAGAAAGAGCGTTTCCATAGTCAACGCGTGCCTTTCGCTCTCTCTGTCTCTCTCTCTCTCACAAGACAGCAGATGGAAGAGTGTGAGAGCTCGCGCGCCGGTAGGCACGCGCCGAGGGCGCGCCTCCCACACGTAGAATCATTCAATTCTTTGAAGGTAACAAAAAAAATTATCTGTAATGTTCTTCTAAGAATTGATACTCTTTTGAATGCAGACTGATAGACGGTTGACTAACGCAACTGTCACCCCCCCTTTTTTTATACGGTATGCCTCCGGAATTAGGCGGACTTGTTCATTGCGACCCTTTCTCAGAATCCGTGCCTTCAGAAACAATGCCTCACACCTTCCACTGCTCAGGCGCATTTGACTAAGACATTTTATCGTTTGATTGGCGTCCCTCAAAGACAGTAAAAAGAGCTATTGCGTCTCTTTGCTATGAATCTGCACTTCTGAAATCGTGGTATCACACGATGCAGGAGACCTTCGATACGGAGGTAAAAAAGCTGGTTGTGGCAGGCTTCCCATCCCCAGTGGTAACCGCTGTTGCTGAAAGCCTCCTAAAGAAATTCAAACGAGGAGCAAGCAAGGACGTCGACGATCACGTGGGAGAAAAACGTATGGTTGAAGTCGTGCTGTACATACACAAGGTACCTGAAAAAGGTAGCGAGAAGGCACGACGTTGGCGTGGTTTTTTCGGCCCACAACAAACTTGCCCATTTTTGTCCTCGCACAACTGCAGCCGGCGAAACAAGACGAGGCTGCCAAAGGCAGCGCACTTCGACCTTGGCCTACGTCAAATGCCCCTGCGCAGTGGTGTAGGAGATACCACTCTCCTGCAAAAAGAAGCTACATCGGCCAAACCGCAAGGTGCGTGAATGTTCGGTTTAGAGAACACGAATTAAACATTAAGAAGAAGTAACGGACGCATTTGGCTGATCACATAAGCTCCTGCGGGTGTGAGGCATTGCTTCGTAAGGCAAGGATTGTGGGAAAGGGTCGCAGTGAACAAGCCCGCTTCATTCTGGAGGTATACCATATAAAAAAGAGGGGTGATAGTTGCGCTAGCCAACACCGTCTATTAGTCTGTATTCAAAAGAGTATCAGTTCCTACAAGGACATTACAGATAGTTTTTTTTTTTTGTTTTGTCAGCTCAGAAGGCACGTGGTGCGAAATAAGAAATAGCCACGCGCATTATATGTCATATATACTTGAAGATACTGTGAAAAATAAAGCAGTTGTAAGTAGCACCTGTCCTGTGTCCTTCCTTCCTAGTGTTTTCGGTGTACGTGTTCACGCTCATAATATTTCTTAATCGTGCACCAACTAGGGGCTCACCATGTTCTTTTACGTTGAGGTTCACGTTAACAAACCATAACTCAAGGTTAGTCGCCTGTGCTCCGTTAACGTAGTACATCAGACGTGCTAAGAGAAGGAAAGAAAGAGAGAGAACCAAAAAGAGGAGAGATAAACAAGCAAAACGAATGGCGTGTCTGGGACGGGCGTCTCGGTTTAACTAAGACAAATTTATCTGTGCGACAACCTACGGTGGGTCAGAGGCCGCTGAAAGGCTCGTTCACAGACGGTTTGTATAGTTGTCTGCTACCTCACATTAAGTACTTTTCTCCCATTGACGCCTTACATCGCATCGACTCGCGTAACATTTATTTACGCTCGCCGAAAGAAAGGTGCATTTCACCGTTCTTGAAATAAAGTTGCAATATTTGCCTAAAATATCTACATAGGTTAGAGAGGGCAATCCGTAGTGAAATAAGTGAGAACCAATTTTTAACCGGTAAGTTCTTTGCTTCCTAGAATGGAAGTTTTTATTTTGCAGAAGGTGGTGTAAGCGTATCCAGTTTACCTGAGAATTGCCCGAAGCACACCGGACGTGAGTTCCTCAAGCTAGAGTTTGTTTGGAGGGCTAGGCGGTATTAGGAAATGCTAAAGTTGATAACTTTAGCCGTACCCTTTCTCCTCCAAGCGGCAGGAGGATAAAACAATAATATATATTAAAAGAGCAACGTCGTTGTTTCTCTCGACGAGCGTAAGCGTACTAGTGGACATTCGTTTCTGCACATACTTGCTGACCTTTGTTGCTACCGTCGCGTCAAAGGAGCAGCTGTGGGAATAATTTTTTTTTCGTTATTGAAAATACTCACGTATTACACCCGTAAGTACTTCTGAACGCTTGAAGATGAAAGGGTAATTACAAGGACTAGCCATGACGTCTCCTGGCTGGAATATCGTACGTTCACAAATCGGCCGATATTGAGGCAGCTGTTCGAGTTCGTACTTCGATACTACTTCGCAGATTTGGTGGATGCCCCTTGCTACCACACATGCACGTGGGGAGTGTGGAGACGTCACCAGTTACATGATGTCGCTGTAGGAGCCAGTGTAGGATTTTGACGGGTTCGCATATTGCTTAAAGTGTAACAACTCGACCGACTACTCACCCCTTAATGCAATGAGGAACGACTGCAGCGTAAGCTTCTTTCCTGGTTTTGTGGAAACACATATAAGCACCCTTAGAGGTGCCGGAAATGGAACAATATTTAATGGCTGTAATTAGTAAAGAATGCCTCGTTAACACTATATATATATATATATATATATATATATATATATATATATATATATATATATATATATATATATATATATATATATATATATATATCGAGAGAGAGAGAGAGAGCGTAACAGTGCGTACATCTTTTATATAGGTGAATATCTTGCTGCTCGAGTTCTCACTTCTTTAAATAGCGTAGTTTATTGAAGTGGCCAACTACTTGCCACGATTTAGGAAAGTCTAAATCAAGTGTATATTGTTTTTCTCCAAATATTACTATATTCGCCTAAATGCAGGATGTATCTGAACCAGCCCTTGTTCCATCAGAGCGCCTTTGCAGACATTTAAACTATATGTGATATAGAATATTTCTACGAAAATGGTTTCCCTTCAATTCTCACTTTTATCGTTTTAGAAAGGCAACAGGTAATTTAAGAAATTCGCTGCCTACAGGCTTCGAAGGAAAGGATAGTGCTGAAAAAAAATGGGTGTTTCACTCACGATAGCTTTGATCTACCCTAACACACGTTCCGAGGATGCAACCTGCTAATTATTGTTCTATACTGTCTTCTCGACAACTTCAGAAAATTCTAAATGTAAGGGCAAGTAAACATTTTCAATTCTGTAACCAGGAAACTTTCATCTCTTTGAAAGAAAGGGACAAATAATGTTAAATTTTCGGCAAGACAGACAGCAAGATTTAGCGACCGCAGAGCCGTGATCGTCTGGTCCCTAACAGGATTCATCTTTTGCTGTAAGCGAAGTAAGTTAAGAAGAGAAGTTGTAAAGCGTGCCAATTAGTCCTTGCCCACGTAGCATTCGAACCACTATGGGTCTAATGGCATTTAGTTATTTCGGACTTCTAGAAAAGTGTGCGCAATTCCGCGCGGTGGCACATGACTAGGCCCTTACAAGCAGATACATTATTACCCTTACACATGCTACGAACAAACCACCTAAAATGGTGGCAGACCCCAGGCGTAAACATCTAGAAAGCGTGAAGAGAGCGGCCTCCCCTTTTAATTTTCTCCGGTGTTCTATTCAGTAGGGTCTATCTTCGTGCAGCTTGCATCTTTAAGCGCTGCATATTTGACGGCGTTTATGTAACTGCACGCAAACATATCGGCGCGATATACCTTTTGCAACGTTGAGATTTCAGTAGGCGTCCGAAAAATTAAAACTATCATGCGCATTACCTCGGAAAAGGTTATGTCGACACTAGCGACGCGCTTGATAACTTTGTAAATTAACATTATCCGTGTGGAACGTGTACACTGTTGACTAAAGAATTATAATTGTCTGCTTGAGGACACTTGAAATAAACAGACTGGAATGGCAGAGACGACAAGACAAAGGTAAACAATAGCCATTTGGTTGAATCCTCCTAGCGCGCGCGGGCTAGGAACGACTATCGTAACTTAACTGAAACGCCCTTTACGCAAAGACTGCTACACAAGGTTGAGTTACATCGCCGTGATCTTCGCGTCTTTCTCGTGTATGATGGAAAATATTGACACTTGATTTCATCACCGGAAGAAATATTGACAAATGATTTCATCACCGGAAGAAACTGGCAAATCCGCATCTGTGGTAAGCAAACGTCTTATGTCTGCTACAACTGCATGACCCTTGAGGCATAATGTTCCGTTTTCATCGTTGGCCTAGCCAGAAATTTTGTATGGGCAACGCCCTTTACACAGAATAATAGGTGCAGAATACACATCTGTTTACCTCTCGTGCACGGTGTTCCACTTGGATGTGCCTGTGCAGGTTTTCCCATCGGGGAGCGGGGGGGGGGGAGGGGGGGCGGCGAAAGTTTATTACAGCACCCCCCCCCCCCGCCATGGGGGGAGTAGGGGGGTGCTCTCCTAAATGTATGAAGCATTGATGAGAGCTATAAGCTGGGCTTGTTGGTGTTTATTCATCTCAAAAGAGCAGATTTTGCGGCCCCTCCCCCCCCCCCCCCCCACCCCTTCCTCGGTGATTAGGGGGCGGCCGCCCCGGATTCCTTTGCGCACGCCTGTGAACACTTACCCTGATGTGCTACCTTCTGGCCACACCCCACTTGTAACAGTTTGGTGGAAGCACTGTGTAACACTTGTAACACTTGTAACAGTTTGGTGGAAGCACTGTGTGTACGCCTGTTTTAAGTTGAACACGCCTTTGCGCACGCCTGTGAACACAAACCCTGATGTGCCACACCCCACAACAGTCAGCCGCATATTCTACTTCGTATTAACTAATCTGTTGCAGGCAATGGAGAAACGGATACCCAAACCATCGCTTAGAGCTGTGCAAGCCACGATGCCCACATGTTTTAAGTTGCACACGCCTTTGCGCACGCCTGTGAGCACTTACCCTGATGTGCTACCTTCTGGCCATCACCAAGGTTGCTATTTGGGCCTGTTGGTTTGCCATTAGTGGGTGTAACGTTGCGCAAAATTGACAAGGACACAAGACAGACGTTGTAACACACAGAAGGCTTCTGGCCATATACCCCACTTGTAAGAGTTTGGTGGAAGCACTGTGTTGTGACTGATATCATAATCGTGATCGCAGGGAACATGTATTCGATCGTGACTCCACTTTGGTAATTTGTCGTTGAATTGTTTCTATCAACCAAAATATTATTCTTTGCTCGAGATCAACGCAGAATTTCGATGTGTTCAAGTTCTTCTCAAGCACTTAAAACGAAATTTGATGTTATGCTTTTGAACTTTTCAGATGACCCAGGCAGATGCGGATTTTAACGGAGGTGTTTGCACTCTCTTTCTGTGACGGTAGAAGGCGTGGCATCTACTCAAGTTTCCCATGCCAACATTGTTGAGAAAATTGTAAAAGCAAGTGCCTCTGTAACATCGACAGCCACTGGACCAAATGAGCGCAGCTGTTCATTTCTTGGGTATAATTCCCTGATACACAGAAAGGATGCTTTTCGCGAACTGTGCGGTGTCAGTGCAAATGTCTTTTCTATGTTATTGTCTGTGCTCTCATCCATTGCTGTGGGAGAGGTGGATGTACCAGTTTCCCAGAAGTTGTCCATATTCTTAATGAAGATGAAACCAGGTGTTTCATTCGCCAGCATTGCAGTGCTTTTTGGCCTCCATCGCACAACAGTCAGCCGCATATTCTACTTTGTATTAACTAATCTGTTGCAGGCAATGGAGAAACAGATACCCAAACCATCGCTTATAGCTGTGCAAGCCACGATGCCCACATGTTTTAAGTTGCACTACCCGCGCTGCCGCTACATAATTGATTGTACCGAGCTCCGCACGGAAGAACCACCCACCACAGAACAGAAACGTGCCCTGTTTTCACATTATAAAGGTGGCTACATTTTGAAGTTTTAGATAAGGAGCATCTCTTGCTCGCGGGTATGTCACGCGCCCGGCGTCCGCACTCACGAGTCACAACCACGCATGCGCGACTCTCCTCTCCCTTCCCTCTCTCCAACAGCTGCTGCAATAAATAAAGCGGGCAGAGAGCGCGCGCGCGCTTCCCTTCAGTAGTATCTCCTCCTTCTCCGATGAAAGAAGTTGGTGGTGTTGTGGTGTTGTGTGATGGAAGCAACAGTTCCGTCAGCGAGTGGGTTGACGCAAGTACGCATCAGCATCAACCCACACTCTGACAACGGGCACGCGATGCGTGGTAACGAACCAAGTTAACAACGTAATAACACGCAAGGTTCACCGCAAAGGTAACACCGAAAACACTGCAAACCTGTAAACACCGCCGTTAAATGCACCGTTGAAACTCCCAGCGATGCTCCGCATCACCCCATGGTCCCCTTCGGGGAGATGGTGTAACTTTTGATAGGTATATTGCCAAATGGAACAGTCACCTTTGTGTCCCAAGCGTATGGTGGCCGCATTTCAGACACTCATATTACGCTGGAATCAGTGTTTCTAGATCGTGTAGGGCCAGGAGACGTTGTTTTAGCGGACAAAGGTTTCCCCGGAATTAAAGCACCCGCTGAAAGCCAGAAGGGCATTATTGTGCTGCCGCCATTTTCAAAAGGAAATGTGCAGTTCACGCGTGAAGAATTAGAACAAACCTATCATGTCGCACAAGTGCGCATACACGTTGAAAGAGTGATACAGAGAATGAAAATGTTCGGCATAGTAAATGCAAGGGTGCCTATCGAACTGATTCCTCACATGACTAACATTATGCGTATGTGTTGCATTCTTGTTAATCTCCAGCCGCCCATTATTAGTGAGCCAAGTAATACTCCCACGGAACTTGTTTGAATGCTGATGCTGACAAATTTGTTGGACCAAAAAGCAGCATTTTGAATATGTTAGGTCGAGGCTGATTTGACTGAATCTTCCTCTACCGTGCTTAGTGGTAATGCTTGCAAAAGAGAAGTTTAGGTTTTTCGGTAAGTGGCTAAACCAAGTTTTTCTTTAATGTTTGAGCTGCTGATGATAATCGCACACTTTGGCTAGCAGGGAGTCTGCATAGCAGTAGCTGTAGCTGTGCTGGCGCGGTGTTTTTGTGTACTGAGTCAGCACATGATGTGATGAATGGAAAATAATAATACATGCTAAAAATGTAAAATTTTCTGCAGTTCACTTCAACTGCACGCACATATTGGTATCTGCACGTGAGTTTAGACTGGAGGCTTCTCAAAAGACATGTGCATCACTGCAAGTCTAAAAAATGTCTCGTTTTATTCAAGGAACAATAATTGTACGACAGTCATATTGACACAGAATTGTGAAACAACTAACTATCCAGCAAAATGTTACTGGCATGAATGACACTCGTGTTTCTGTATTACTTTTTTATTGTAAAGTATCACAGTACCCACATTCTTGTAAAGGCACAATGCAGAAGCTCTTGTACAGAAATTTACGTGAACATTGAAACACAGTACTAGTGAATCAGGGCCACCATTCGTACCCAGTTTGTGACATTTTTAAATATGTTGAAAGAGACAATAAAATATCACACTAGAAAAAAATTGTCTTGAAAGTATTAGCACAGACATCTCTAATGCACAGTTAATTATATGCCAGTTAGTTGTAAGCGCACGAGAGCATTTGTTTGAATGTATCGCAGTAAACCACAAATGAATATTTTCAGTTATTGAGAAATACACTACTGTATCTTTTCTGCTTTGTTACGGTGCACACCCACCTAACTAATGATGTGAAATAAATAATAAATGACGTGAAACAGTGAATACACTATTTATTACTGAAGCCATGTACTCTGCAATGTAAGTCTGCCGGGACTCATCGCCGCCTTTCTGCTAGGAGCCTTAATGCATCAGTGAGGAAAACTCTTGTACAGAAATTTAGATAAACATTGAAAAAAGTGAATCAGGGCCACTATTCATACCCAGTTGTGAGACATTATTAAATATGTTGACAGAGACAAAAATATCGCACCAGAAGGAAATACCATTGAAAGTATTAGCACAGACATCTCAAATGCACAGTTAGTTACATGCCAGTCTGTTGTAAGCTCACGAGTGTATTTGTGTGAAAGTATCGCAGCAAGCAACGACTTTGCAGTTACTGGCAAATACACTACTGCGTCTTTACTGCATTGTTCAGGTGCACATCAGCTAACTAAATGTCACTGCTGGCACTAGCCGTGCATCGTTACACGAGAACGCTACAAAGGTATACTGTCAAATGTATTTTTACCTAGTGCACTTTGGAAATACATAATCTGAAAGCTCAAGAACAGGGTTATGTGCCCCGCCAGGACTCTCAAAAGAATGTTGTTAAACATCCATCCTCCTCTGCAAGGTCAGCCGAGGAGTCCTCGGAGGAATCCGCAGCCGCCGTGATCGCGCTCATGGATGTCGGCTCTTGAAGCACTGCACAACGTTGCTGAATCATCCGTGCAAAAATGGCTGTTAGCACGCCTAATGAATACCACAATACGATTTCGGTTTTCACTCAGGCGCGACATGATCTTTGAGCTATCTGTTCTGCCATTCTTCGAAGTCGCAAAGAGCAATACAATCGCACCAATTTGTTTTCACAGCCAACTCAAACCACTTCACGGGTAAGCTTTCAACTAATATCACTCACCTCTTGTATCTGTCGAGCTTTGACGCCAGCAGTACTGCATCACTTCTTCTGTAACACGACGGAAACAGAGTCGGTACGTAGGCGGGATGGCTGACAATTGTGCTCGCTTTGTTACCGACAAAATGGGCACTGCGGATGACTGTTTTGCGTTTCACTGGTAGCCACATATCTCCATTCGGGCTAACAGTAATAAAAGAAAACAAGGGAATTAACAATGTCTTAATGTTACTTTGAGAGAACGCGACAGAAACCGCGCGAAGACAGGACGCGTATGCTTACCGGGCGCGCCGAACGGCTGCGATCCAGCGTTGTAGCCGGTCAGCCTCGTAAGATTTCAAAGGAAGATGGTAGAATTGTACTGTGGCATACTTTTCTTCTTCTTCTGGCGCAACACTTGGGACATGAACTGGTAGTGGAGATTCTGCTAAGAAAAGAAGAAGAGGGAGTTGGAACGATGGCGGAGATGCATTAATAAACTGCGCTGTGTTTTCTGAACCGCGTTTCAGAGTGCTACATTTACTGGTGACCCGGACTACGAACGCGACCTTCCATGGAGCAGCGTGAGAATCTCGACGACCTCAGCCCTAGTACCGCCGCCACTGAACCCGGCCATGTACCCTCTTCGGGTGTTGTCGGAGGTACTAATACCATAACGCTACCAACGCTGTGGCTTACCGATCCCTCCTCATGGTTCATTCAAGTCGAGAACAAGTTCCGCATTCATCGCATCACATCAGAGGTTCGCAAGCATGAGCTACTCATCGAAGCGTTGCCGCCACAGGCAATGGCCGAATTACGCGACATCCTCGTGGGCCCGCCTGGTGAAATTCCATATAGGACAGTCAAACAGGTTCTCCTTCACTGACTTGTTCCGCCTATGCATCGGCGCATTCAGCAACTTCTGTGCAACGAGGAGCTCGGGGACCGTCGTCCCACATGGTTTCTACGTCACCTGCAACACCTGCTTGGGTACCAGCCGGCCTGCTCGGAAACTTCCACACTACGTGAGTTGTTTCTACAGCGTCTTCCCCCTAACGTGCGAATGGCTCGCGTCCCAGCTCAAGACAAAGCTATCCGAGCTAGCAGAAATGGCCGATAACATGATGGACGTTGCTCTGGAAGTCATAAACGCTGCCCATACATCTCCGATTTCCGAAGAAGATTCCCTTCGAGAGAGGGTAAAAGATCTGGCCGCTGAAGTCGCCAACTTGCGTCGGCAATTGCTGAGCATTCGCGACTTAAATGACCACCCTCGTCCACAACGACTACCGCTCACGTCGCCTGTTCAGCAATGGTCCCTCAACCAGCCCGAGCACCGCTTTTCATCGCAGAACACATGCTACTATCACCGGCGTTTTCGTGCCGCGGCTCGCAGATGTGTGCCACCCTGCTCATGGCGCACGGGAAACGCCCAGGCCGATCGTCAATAACAGCGGCGGGCGATCAAGGCCACTCATCAAGCCGTCTCTTCCACATCACCGACAAAACCAAAAGTCTTCACTTGATGGTGTACACGAGCAGAAGTCAGCATATTTCCAGCGTCCAAAACTGACCGGCGTCTCCGCGAGAAGACAATTCCTTTACAAGCGATCAATTCTTCTGTCATTGCAACATACGGACAGAAGTCTCTTACCCTTGATCTCGGTCTCAAGAAAAAACTACAGTGGTTGTTTTGGATAGCAGACGTACGCTACGCAATCTTAGGCGTCGATTTCTTAAGGCATTTTCATCTGCTCGTGGATATGAACCGCTGTCGCCTGGTGGATAGCTATACGGGTATATCGGTCAATGGTTTTTTCTGTCACGCGCTACGGCCCTAAACCCCACTTTCGTGAAAACGCCTACGTCAACATATACAGCTCTGCTCAATGCGTTTCCGGAGATTGCAACGCAGTCTCCAATGGATAAGAACCCCAAGCACACTGTGACCCACTGCATCGTTACCACAGGAACACCTGTTCACTGCCGCCCTCGCCGACTGGGCCCTGATAAACTTCGAATTGCTCGCAACGAGTTCGAACATATGTTACAGCTGCAGATCATTCGTCCGTCATCAAGCTCGTGGTCGTCGGCGCTAGACATGGTTCCCAAGAAGAACAATGACTGGCGGCCCTGTGGTGATTATCGGGCTCTCAATGCAGTCACCGTTCCAGATCGATACCCGTTACCCAATATTCAGGACTGCACTGCATCTTTAACCGGCACAACATTATACTCGAAGATTGATCTCGTAAAAGCTTATCACCAGATCCCGGTTGAGTCTTCTGACATTTCAAAAACTTCAATAATTACCCCATTTGGGCTTTATGAGTATTTACGAATGTCTTTCGGGTTGAGAAACGCAGCTCAGGCATTTCAGCGTTTTATAGACGAAGTCACGAGAGGCTTGCCATTTTGTTTCGCCTATATAGACGATCTTCTCGTTGCGAGCAAGGACGCTGAAACGCACAAGGCACATCTACGTGAGCTTTTCACTCGACTGCGTGATTATGACCTTGTCATCAATGCAGAAAAGTGTCAGTTTGGAGTCTCGGCGATAGCATTCCTCGGACATCAGATCACGAAAGATGGCATCACCCCTCTACCTGACATGGTTCAAGCTATCCTCGATTACCCGCCTCACACGTCCGTACGTAGTCTGCGACGTTTTCTCGGACAAGTCACTTTTTATCGCCGCTTCATCCCTACATGCTCTACACTGCTGCAGCCTCTGGAGGCACTACTCTCGACTTCGAAAGCCAAGTCAGCCGCACTTCCCTGGGACACGGTCGTAGATCAAGCTTTTGCCGCCGTTAAGGCCAAACTCGCCCAGGTCACCCTCCTGCACCACCCTTCACCAACTGCTCCCACTAGCCTCATGGTGGACGCTTCTTCAGAAGCAGTTGGAGCCGCTCTTCATCAATGGATCAATGGTGCATGGGCTCCAATTTCCTTTTTTTCCCGCAAGTTACGCGACACTGAGCGCCGATACAGTACTTTCGGTTGGGAGCTCCTCGCGGCCTACCTTGCGGTGCGGCATTTCAGGTACTTCCTTGAAGGGCGACAATTTGCCATTCTCACCGACCACAAGCCACTTGTTTGGGCTTTACGTTCCTGCAGTGCCACGCACACTGCCAGAGAACTTCGGCACCTTGCTTTCATTGCCGAATTCACAACAGACATACGTTATGTAAAAGACAGTGCAGCGGACGCTCTCAGTCGTATTACCATCAATGCCACGACAGGCACCACCGACCTTTCGTTGGCTTGGCTCGCGGAGGCACAGGCATTAGACGATGAGCTTCCACGACTCCGATCCTCTACTCCCCTCCGACTGCAACAAGTCAACTTTCCCGAAGACGACGTTACACTCTGGTGCGATGTTTCACACAACTGCACTCGTATCTAAGTTCCTTCACATCTGCGGCGTACTGTTTTCTACACCCTCCACTCCATCTGCCACCCAGGCGTAAGAGCTTCGCAGCAGCTGGTCACTGAACGCTATGTCTGGCCTCGCATACGCGCTTACATTCGTGACTGGGTTCGCACTTGCACAGTGTGATTGATTGATTGATTGATTGTGGTTCGGAAAGGACGCTAATTTCTGCAGCCCATGTAGGGAGCACGGCTAAGCGTCTGTGGGGGTGGGGGAAAGGGAGTGAAAGAGATAGAGAGAAAGGCCGTAGTGGAGGGCTCCGGAAATTTAGACCACCTGGGGTTCTTTAACGTGCACTGACAACGCACAGTACACGGGCCTCTGGCATTTTCGCCTCCATCGAAAATGCGACCGCCGCGGCCGGGATCGAACCCGCGTTTTTTTTTTTTTTTTTTGCACAGTGTGTCAGCGTATAAAGGTGCAACGGCACACCAAGCCGCCATGGGGCAAATTCCCTCTCCCTGATGCACGTTTCGACAACATTCATTTGGACATTGTCGGGCCTTTACCTACGCGTGCCGGGGATATACGTATTTGCTTACGTGTATTGACAGGTACACTAGGTGGCCTGAAGCAGCTCCAATGGCTGACATCACGGCAGAAACAGTTGTACCATAAACGGTTCTGAACGAGGCAGACAGTTTGAGTCAGCGTTTGTCACCTCCGTCACATCTCTACTGGGCTGTGCGCGCATTCGGACAACTGCGTATCATCCAGCATCAAATGACATTGTCGAGAGACTCCATCGTCATTTCAAAGCATCACTCGCCTCGCAGCCTCACGCCGAAGATTGGGTATCACACCTCCTCATCGTGCTTCTCGGCCCTCGTTCAACACTTCGGCCAGAACTTGGCCGAGATGGTTTATGGCTGTACACTTCGTTTGCCTGGAGACCTTGTCAGCCCCGTTACTACGCAAAGTGTTTCGGATCCATCTTCTTTCGTCCAGCTTCTGCGGATCTTCATGCAAAACTTGCGCCCATCACCAACTTCAGCTCACACTAATAACGACGTTTTTCTGCCGGCAAACCTACAGACATCCTCACACGTTTTTGTTCGTGTTGGTGCGCCTCGCCATGCTCTTCCGCCTCGCTATGACGGTCCTTTCCCAGTCATCAAGCGTTCTGAACATCATTTTACAATACTGCGCAATGGGCATGAAGACACAATCAGCATTGAAAGGATCAAGCGAGCACCCATTCTGACAAGCTCCGTTTGATCGTTTTAGAGGCGAAGCTCCTTAAGGCGTGGGTCGTGCGTCCCCGATGTATGTAGTAGTAGTAGGTAGCCACCGGCGCGTGCCTGCCGGGAGGCACGCACGCGCCGAGGGCGAGCGCGTGGCTCCCGGCACGCGCTCGCCCGCGAGAGACAACGTTGGCGCAGGCAGCGTCTATATATATATATATATATATATATATATATATATATATATATATATATATATATATATATATATATATATATACGTACATACATATATATATGCACTGCATCCTGACTTGCAATGAAGTGCCGGTGGGAGATTTCACTTGTGCATTGTGCATAGTTGAAACGTGAGGATTCGTAGCATGCGCGAGATGTTATAAAACTAGATGGCGGTACTTGTAGTTGATGATGAAAGATGCGAGATGTTATAATAGTTTGATGACATTTACTCAAGTGTTTCACTTTTAATTGTGGGGCGAATTGCACGGAAGAGTTTCACGGTTTACCGATGATTCCTTCCGGAGCTTCGCCCCACTCATCATCATTCACCCCGTGAATATGCTGTGATTTTTTTTTCTTTCAAGTGCCCACGGCCACTTGTCCGCAGGGGGGCCCATATGTGGCGTACTTTTCTTCTTCTGGCACAACACTTGGGACATGAACTGGTAGTGGAGATTCTGCTAAGAAAAGAAGAAGCGGGAGTTGGAACGATGGCGGAGATGCATTAATAAACTGCGCTGTGTTTTCGGAACCGCGTTTCAGAGTGCTACAGTACCTTCGGCATTTTCCCAGCCGTGTTTCTGAGGCTGTTATGACATCCGCACATGCAAAAGTAGACAGAAGTCGACTTTTTCGTCGTGTAGACACATTTGCGCTACTAGAGGCCATTTTCAGCCTACAGCGGCCAGGATCGGCTGGCGGGCGGAACAGGGACATTTCGCCAGCAGCCGCCGCAGTGGCGCTGCATGTCCGATTTGAAACAGCAGCGCACTAGGGCTATAAGGTAAGTGTTACTCCACTGCCGGTGGTAAGTTTACTCAAGTTGCAAGGCCGCAAATCCTAAGCTTTGTGTACCGCACCCACTGTTCGTGAAGTGCAAATTTCTTGTGCAACTGAAACGCTATCGATTTTCTCTGAGTTAAAATCCGGCCTGGTACTGTGTCTGCTGCTACATGCTAGCTAAGTTTGTTAGCACATAGCTAGCACCACCCTTCCTGTGTGCCCCAACTAGCGGGCAGTGGCTTGAGACTAGCCTGGTGATGGCACGGTGTTTTGGGAGTGTGTGTGTGTTTGTGTAACGGTGCAGTAGTGTGTACGAGAGTGCGCAGGTTCGACGGACGCTGTGTGCGTCTCCCGTGCGATTCAAGAACTGAAGTATTTGTGTTTAATCTTTCATGTGATCATTCTTCCTGTTCTTGTCACCACATTAAATCGAATGTTACTCAACCATGCCATCCCGTGAGTGAGAGTCCCGGATTTCTAAAATCTCAGAAGTGGGATTACTAGGCCTGACGAACTGCGCGGTACCATGAACAGCAAGGGAGTTCGGAGTGGCGGAGTTGAACAAAAGTACTGGGAGTAGGTACGCAACGACAGCGCACGTTTCGCAGCTGAAGGCGTGGTCGACGACAAACAAAATGTCCCATCTAGACGAAGACGAAGAAGAAGAGTCCGAGCATGAACCGGACCAGTATAAATGCGACGAACCCCTGGCACTTAGACGTCCTCGCAGGCAACGAGTACTACCTGCCAGACTACGCGGCTGATGTAGTAAAGCAGCCATCGTTTTTTAAGGCGATAGTGTTAGAGAGCTCGTTCCGCAGAAATACCGCCGTCGGTGTCGGCCTCTCCACGCGTCTCTTGTGAGCGAAAAATAACAGCTCCAAAAATGGATGACTATGTCCATCTAGCGGAAGACATATCAAGCAATGTCCCGCCATCTCGGAGGCCATGCGACTACAGCAGAGCCTATATGCGGTCTCGTCGGAGGCTCTGCATCCGCTTTTTTTAGCATTTCATTCTCACGACACCATTAAAGAAGTGAAGTACTGCAATTGCCATTTCACCGACATGAGGCGATGCATGTTGCGGTAGGCCGGAAGAGGTCTACAGAAGAACAAATCTAACAGCTGCCAGATAGTTAACGCACGAAGGACGACAGAATGTAACCATTTACGAAGAAAAGTTTCACGCCTACGCGCAGTTCATAATACAGGACCATGTGACTACGGCACTGTACAAAATTTTCATGAAGTGATATAAAAGTGCTATTAAATACATCGAAAACCTCTACCATTACTCTAGATATGTCGCGCGCGCCCATGTGTGTCTGTGCGTGTGTGTGTGTAACAACACACATTAATAAGTATGCACTGAGTGGTTGAAGTGCACACTAGTGGCTGCATTTCGCTATCGCGTTCAACTCTTGAAGGCGAAGCTTAAGGGTCCCCCAATTTTTTTCTCTCTTTCTGCAACCACATTAACGAAGACGTTAAGATTTCAGGACAGACGAGTGTTAGCTAAACTTGTTGCACATAGTTAGCGCCACCCTTCCTGTGCGCCGCGACTAGCGGACAGTGGCTTGAGACTAGCCTGGTGGTGGCGGTGCGTCCTGGGAGTGTGTGCGCGTTTGTGTAACGGTGTGGTAGTGTGTGCGAGTGTGCGCAGGTTCGACAGACGCTGTGCGCGTCCCCCGTGCGATTCAAGAAATGAAGTACGTGTGTTTGATCTTTCGTGTGACCATTCTTCCTTTTCTTTTCAACACATTAAATCGAATGTTACTCAAGCAAGCCATCCTGCGATTGCGATTCCCGGATTTCCAACATACGGTACGATCCCTACAATATGAAAAACAAACAGGGCACGCTTTCGCAAATGTATAAGCTCATTGAAATTCTTTATGCTTTCTGTGTAATATGAGACGCTCAAATACACCCAAGTTGTGAACGCTAGATATGTTTCTGTAACTATCGCACACTTGTCCTTGTGGTAGAGTTTCGCTTGCTGGTTTGCGCGGCGTTTTTAAGGACCATGCTCGCGCTCGAACAGCCCACAAAAAAAAAAGAAGAAGAAGACATCTCTGTGGTGGACGGTCATATTCATGAAGTACTGAAATTTCAACCATTATGGTAAGTACTTCGATAATATTGTGCAAATACAGCGCGAATGGCCTATAGTAAGCAGCGTTCCAGCTTGCCCACTCCCAAGCCCTTCATTATTCATGAGAAGGCATTACATCAGCGTGATTCCAAATATACTGCGTCCTGTAGCCCGTCTTGAGCATGAATGGTTGTAAAAGTACTCAGTCGCGGCGCAATTCCACTATGTCATGATGGCGAGACTACGTGAACGCAAAGAACACAGGTAATGTCAGTGCACTCGTGTTGTTACTTGTCATATTTAAGGTGTGAGATTTACTTGAGAATCTTATCTTACACCCTGAAATTTATCATGCAGGGTAATTCATACAATATCAGTGTATCGCGTAGAAATGAAATCTTCGTGAGGCAACGGCACATGAGAACTAGGTTCCCTGAGATGGCAAATATTGTGCGTCGCTGAGAACACGTTAGCCCTTTGATTCTGTCGTCGCATGCAACTCATGAAATCTGGAGATTCCCCTTCCAGACGACAGAAAAGTGACAGCCGTTCGGCTCTACGCCTAACGCATGCGAAACATCGAAGCTCGAAGTGTAGGCGGCGATGTTCTCCGTGGGAAAATCGTCATTCACATACCACTCTCCGCTGCCCGACTATTCGTACCGGATCGAGTCGTACATCTAATGTGCTAAATGTCGTACTCTTTTAATGTTATATCCGAATATAGTGTGAAGGTGCACCTAGTTCGTGCGTAATTTTACTAAAGACCCTGCCGCGTTTGGCCTAGACGTAAGCAGTCTGAAGTGCTCCTGTAGATCTTTATAGCCTTTCGGGTACACGGGACACATATGTCACCACAACTAAAACCGGTGCATCTAAAAAAACTGCCATGCGTAGGAGTATAACTCCTGGATCAGACCTTTTGGACTAGTTCTCACGGAACCTTATATTGCCGTTGCCGGTACTTGCGCACAAACCCCACCAGGAAGGCTTGCCTTGTGCTGTAGTGGACCATTTTCTTCCTCTATTATAAGCGTAATTTGTTCAACTTGCAGCACGACCACGGTCGAAAACTTAGGATCTAGTGTTGTCGGGCTTCATACATGCCACAAAAGCCGGAGTGATGGTTGAATCAGCGTTTATAGCAGTTTATTTTGAGAAAAAATTTGTTTTTGGATACATGTGTCACTACGCATCATAACGGAACATCGCTTCTTCATTTAATAAATGGCCATATGTGAACGCATGACTAGTAGTGTTTCGCCTTACAAATGGCACAGTGAGGTTCGATGCGGTTTTAGCTTTTAGTGTGTGTTTGTAAGCTGTAGCTTCCCTTTCTTCGGAGTTGTCTCCTCTTGCGTTGCATCATGATGGCTAGAAAGTAGCGCGATTTTTTGCTGTCGGAGGTGATTTGCTGCAGTATGTTGACCGATGACAACATTGATGAGTCTACGCTGCAGCTTGACAGCGAAAATTGGGGATGTTCAGATGAATGGGTGTAAAAAGAAATAACGTATGGATTTATATTGAGTATCCAGCGAGCCCGGAGAATTACGTTTCACACGTAAACTCACCAGGTGAGGTACTACTTGCTGCTACAGAGCTCAGCTGGCCTGTCGTGGGCGCAGCAAACGCCACTAAGGAAATCAAGTTGGAAATGGGATAAAAAGGTGCAAAATTCACCAATAACAGCGGTACTTGCTCATGCTAGTGCGATAAGATAAAGACAAGTGGGGAAGCGTTCATATATTGCAGACAGAAGAAACACTGCCGCATCACTTCACATTTTTTCAGAATTAACGAACTTCGCCGAACTTCTTCACGGCGTGCATTGAAAGAAATTATTGGTTAGCCACAAAAAAGTGGGTAGTTTTCAGAAAGAAGGAAGGAATAAATGTGTTTCTGTGAATAAACTTGGGCACTAGTTACTGCACGGCTACAGCGCTATGAAACGGCTGGTAAATGCTGCCCCGCTGGGGCATGCCATTCTTTACCATTATGATAAGTCTTCATTGAGTTTAGCAGCTGCGCAGTGCTCTTAATTTTCCACACGAGTCTCAGTTGGGTAGGCAGGAACTGAACACTAAGAGGCCCTATGAAGAGCGCTGACATTTCCTGCACAAAGCAGGAAAGTCTGTTCACAAGCGGATACGGTACTCTACAAAGTCCAGCGCGCTCTCGCTTTGGCAGTTTTTCTTGTCACCAACACTTGTGTAGGGACGTTGATAAGTGCCAGAGCATTCACTCATCCCATAGCTTCTGGAGGCTTCTGGAAGCTTTGGAAGCCTTCATTCCTGAGAAATCCTTGTGAAGGTTCTCGTAGCCTTGTGCTACATACGGGTGGATGCTAATATTCTCTTCCATAACCATTACTCCATCTTGTGGGTTTCCACAGAACTCATTTGCTATATTCACAAAAAATGTGTTACTATCGCGATTGCTACGCAAATTGCCCAATGTCGAACGTTGAAAGCGACATGGCCAATTGTTGCGGAGTTTGTACTGTGCGCTTGAGCTTTATCGTGGCAAGAAATATCGATTTCTTTAGTTTTTTCTCCCGCAGAGAAATTAGAGGCAGCTGTCTGGGCAAGTTCGCTCTCGTATGGTACATACGTGCACCAAGCAGTAACTTCTCTGTTATAAGAACAGTTTTCTTACTCTGTGCTGTTTTGTTGTTGGTACACGAGAAATATCACCGGACCAAATTTTACTTCGCTGGTTTTACCTGAGAGGGTTAACTGCGATGCTGTTCCAGCTCAAGGTAAAAGTCTGTCGCACACAGAAAGACCCTTGCCTCGCCTCGCCTCTCGTCGACTAGCAACCAGCTGTACCACAGCTGGCCCACCACCTCGCATAACCTCGACATAGCCACGCATGCGCAGTAGAAACAAATGGCGCTAAGACACGCTGACAGTCAGACACACTACGCATAACCGGTTTCCGCCACGGCACCGAGACCTGCATATGCGCAATAGCTACAGCTTTGCTTCGGCACATGCGCATTACATTGAATGTAGTTATAAATGCTTCATTCTATCGTGTCTGTAGAAACGTACAGCGACCGAGGAAAGCGTTGTACTGCGAGGAACAAGCTGCATATAAGGAAGCTCGACGTGCTGCAGAACGGAAGCGTAACCGCCGGCAACGGTCAGATTCTACCTGCCTGTTGGGACAGTTGACTGCGAAGAGACCGCGACTAGCAGACCCGGAATACGCTTAGGACGAGCTTCCACTCCAACGGTCAACTTGCGTAAAACATGGCCCTAAGCTTCAGCACGCGAGCTGTGCATTGTCTCTCTCCTGCCTGACACTCTCGTTGCCGGGAGCAGGAATCAGAGACGATGGGGTACGGGAAATGGAATAAAAGAGTAAAGGGGAGAGGAACATAGCAGTGTAGGGATCCGGATATTTGGACTACTTGGGACTCTTTAGCTTCCAATGACATCACTTAGTACACGGGCCTCTAGAATTTTGCCTCCTTCGAAAATGTGGCGGCCGCGTCGAGGACCGAACCCGCGTTCATGCCATGGAATCCATCGAATATACTATTGCACGTTTCTTCCTCTCGGCCCATGCCCGCACATCTAGTGTATCATCCATCAATGCGCCTTTATGCGTTCCACTTCTTTGTTCACGTAGGAAAATGTCTCGTTTGATTCTGTTTCAAAATATTTACCCCAGTACGCAACCGAATAAAAATGTTTCGCCCCGCCACGGTAGTATAGTGGCTATAGCAAGAGGCTGCTGATTTGAAGGTCGCGGGATCGAATCCTAGCCAAGGCGACTGCAATTCGATGGAGGCGAAATGTTCAGGCCCGTTACTGTGTGATGTCAGTGCATGTCAAATAAACCCAGGTGACGAAACTCCCCGGAGCCCTCCACTACGGCGTCTGTAGTAATCATAGCTCGTTTCGGAACGCAATAGCCCAAAACGCAATAAAACGAGAGTTCTCTACCATCTTACATATCAGATTTCACCATAAACACAAATGTCACCTTTCTTTTTCCCTTGCGAAATTCTTTCACAATACCTTTATTACTGGTTGTTCGAAGGATCGCAGTGTCCTGTCCATCCCAGTTGCTCAACTCACTGATGCAACTATTTTTAAGGTTGCTCTTGAACTCTGCACATTTCCTTAAAAACCATACTGTTTTCTTTCCGACCCTAATTCTTGTATGCACTGTCACCCATTCCTTAATGCAATGGCTTCGTACACTGAAGGCACTGAAATTAATACACAAAATAAAGAAATGATATAGGGCAGCGAGTATGTGGCGCCTAGGCAGGCCTACACGTGCAGACAGACAGACAGACAGACAGACAGACAGACAGACAGACAGACAGACAGACAGACAGACAGAGAGATAGATAGATAGATAGATAATAGATAGATAGATAGATAGATAGATAGTAGATAGATAGATAGATGATAGATAGATAGATAGATAGAGATAGATAGATAGATAGATAGATAGATAGATAGATCCGGACTCGCTGAAGCTCACCAGCAAATGCTTCGCATATAAAACTTTTACTTGATCCACTGGAAGCTAGGGCAGTAAAGAAAGTACCATAAACTGAGCAGGACTCCTTTTCTGGACTGTATATAGGTTATACACAGAACACCGATTCTTGTACAATGGGTTTAATAATCACGCCATGTATGAAATATTAGCCTGTGGTAATGCTTATGTGTTTATATAATTTGCTAATGTTCCGATTTTTGCACGCTGCTCGTAATGACCGCGCCCGTTTGTAATGTGAGCATGTAAACTGTGCCTGCATTCACGAATCGATGCTCAAATGCTTGGAAAATTGCAAATTCTGCAACTTATGGTGCCCAAGGAGGAAGCCCGCAAGCCAGGTCAAGCTCGTCGTGACAGTGCAGTAAGCCGAACGACCTTTCTTCGCAACCAATATCGCAAAGGTTCTTTAGCCTTGAAGGAGGTTCCACGTCAACAGCTTGAACGAAGCACGAACCTACTAAGAACGTCCCAGGGAGCCTCTCTTAAGGACGACAATCGAGGAGGTAAGGTTTTACTTTACAACTTTAGAGTATTAACGTTCCTGTAAGTGCACTTTAGGTGCTAGCGTTTATGACTTTATGGCTCCCGTAAACCTTGATACTTTAATTAATCTACATGGAAATCTGGGGCTTATTTCAGTCCCAAACACCATATTTCGATCACTATTTAGCGGCGAAGCGAATCACGTGCAGCTCATATATGCATATCTAATCAGGGCTAGACCCACGAGTATGAGTGTACGATCTACAGGTCATTTTATCATCGTTAGTCGAGACGTAAGTGCCGGACACATCGTGTTCTTGGCATCAGGACGTGTTAGTCATGTCTGTCATAGGCTCCTACCTCTTGCATGCAAACAGTCGGAATTTCAAGACCTTTCCATTATTACGAATTGGGTCACACATCTTTTCACAAGGCTGTAGCAAGGTTTTCAAGCTCACAAAGGGCAAGCGGTCCCCCATAGCCACATGCGACTAGCAGCTAGCGCCAAGCTAGTTTATTGGCGTCACTGCTCCAATGCAGCCAAAGGTAATCTTATAGTCAAATAGCGAGTTAGACAGCCTCGTGATGTAAAGTTATACATACTTATAATGCTCAAATAACCAGCACTGCTGTGTTTATCACATTTACCTCTTTTATCGCTTGGTCGCATTCTCCGCAGGTACATGCAAAGTTCTTTCTTGTAACATACCTACGATTATTGCTTGTGGTCCCTTCGTCCACTCCAAGTTGGTGCCCACACTTATATAATTACTGGATCAGACTGTTATCGCCTGGAGGATTTGCTTAGTTACCGCAACTTGGTTAAAGGACACTAATTTGAAAAACAATATTTCTTCCATTAGTAGGTTAGCTTTCAACAATACCAAAAACACCACCCTTCCCAGAATATCTTCGGTAAGCCAGAAAACGCGAACGCGGAAAAAGAAAATACGGGTGTCAACGAAGTTTTGAAGTTGCAGCACTAAAGCGTGTGACATCCCAGAAATTTAACGGCATCTGCTAAGTCTACAAAAACATTTATCGATTAGAAGTGCCCCCAGCACGTTAACTTGATAGTCCTGCATTCACTTCTTAATTACAAAGGCTGAGTATATACCCTGAAAACCTAACTGCTGTTGCCAGTAGTTGAGCACAATATAGATCAAATTTATGGTGCTCAAATGTGGACTTGTCACAGGATTTCTCTCACATCTAAAGCAGGTCTCAAGACGAGATGACTGTGCAAAGTTAATTTTGTTTCCTGCAGCTGAATCGATGCACCCATGTAGCATCCCGATTTTAGCTTTCCCCCTTTAACAGCACCAAAAATTTATACACCGCTTAAATTACCCGACTCTCTGTACGGCAAGCTCAACTCGCTCGCCGTTCGCCGTGGCTCCGCGGTTTACTCGCCGTAAACCGCGGAGCGGTCACTCAGTGGTCACCTTAAATCTAACCGTGTTTGAAGACCTTGGCACTCGTTGAATAGCTCTCGCTTCATGTTCACAAAGCTTCTCACTGTGATACTTCCCGCGTAAGTGTCCTGCTAGAAAATTAATGAGTTATGGCGCATTGTACACTGGCCGAGGATGACCTAATATGAAGGCGGAGAGTCATGCAGAGGACAAAACTACCTCGTATGACAATTTTCAGACTCCACACTAAGCTCCCTGATAGGAACGTCAGGGTGCGCCGAGTGCAATGCGTATCTTCTTAATATTCTCTAAAAAGAACGCCGTTATCACCTTCCTGTGAATAGCGCGCTTGCATTGTTTTGCGTCCAGGAATGTTATCACATTCTCTTACGCGCAACGCAGGCCGCGTTTATCTTGCATGACGCTTTCGGAACCGTATCGACCATTCTTGAAACTTTACATGCCGGACGCGCACATTTCAGTGACTTGTAGAATTTGAGAGGTAATGCGAGAACGCGTTATGACGGGTGTATAGGCGATGCGCAAAGCGCCGACGACGCCATCTGCCGCCGCGGCTCGGAAGCGTTGGTGGGTCCGAGCGAGCAGTGTTCCCGCGAGCGTGTACGCGAGTGCGCGGATGGATGTGTTTTCATCGTGATTTAACGACTCTCTCGGGCTTCGGAGATGCCGAAAAACAACTGCTGCGTTGTCGGCTGCTCAAACACACACAAGAAATCGCCAGGAACGCACTTATACAGATTTCCGGTGTTTTCATGAGCGAGAGCGACGGCGGCGGTGGATTGCGGCTGTACGACGCAGAAGGCAAGCAATCGCGCTTTGTTTACAGGAGTGTAAAGTCCGAGGACTTCGATGAAGAATAAATTAGGCTTCGAAGTGCGGCGGAAGACAATACGCCTGAAGAGCGCCGAGCAGCGAGACCCTACAATGCCGTTTTTTCTAAAGAGAAAAACCCAGAACATCACATGCCACGTGCTCGCGATCCTACTTGGTCTTCTTTCGCGCCCGCTATTTCTTTTTTCTTGTTAACAGCAGTGTTAGAACGATTATCGTGTTTTATGTCGCTACGTCTTCAGCGAACCCTACTACGTTTGCACGTGGTCGCCTCGCCTGCATTGTAGACGCTACAATGTACATGAGGTTGTTAGTACTGATAAGACGCGATGCCTAGGCTCTCTTGAAAAACGAATGGCGCGAAGCGCAATGTCAGAGAATGTGGGGCAGGTGACGGCTCCTTTACAAAAGCGCCGTGGAATCACACGTGTGCTGCACGAAATCGGCTGCATTCTACCTATTGATGGCACTAGAATACGATCACCGGTGCAGAATGTTCGCTGTGCGCTCGCCTCAAGTTGCATATTGGCTGTAAAACATAGCACCTGTGCACATTTAAGACTTTGACGATCGCGTAGAATGTAACGGCATTTTGCAACACTTGGTAATAGCTTGCAAAAACCTAGCAAATACGTAGCCAAGCTGCTACAACAAGCTAGGTGACCCCCAGCTCCGCAGTGACTCAGTCTCGCGCCACTAGCGCAAGCTGCCGAGATATATATTCACAAGTTTATCGTGCTGGTTTCAGCTTTACCAACGCTGACCCTCGCGTGGCCACACCCATGAAATCCATGCGCCGGTGCGACAGCGATCCCTCAAAATCTACTACATAAACACATGGCACGTAAACGAAGCTACTGTGTCGAGAAAAAAACGTTGGTTCACGCGTCAACGCATGAAGCATTGGTGATCGGGACGTTATAAAGAAAGCGGTGCGATGAGCTCCACTTCGTAGGGAAACTTGTTGACGCTTCTCTGTGGCAAAAACTTGGCCCGTATGGTGACTTGTCGTCCCACACAGCTGTGACATCGGACACATGTCCACTATTATAATGTGCAGCTCCTTCGCACACACTATCGCCGCAAAAGTAATTATCTGGGACGCGCACAAGCGGCAAATCGCACGCGCGCACTTCCGCGATGCTTGCAGTGGAATGAGGCGTCTGCTACGCGACCCACCACCGGTTCCAACGGCCGCCGCTACGCGGCTTTCAGTGGCGCCCCTAAAAGCGCCGACGGTGATCGGACGTTATAAAGAAAGCGGTGCGATGAGCTCCACTTCGTAGGGAAACTTGTTGACGCTTCTCTGTGGCAAAAACTTGGCCCGTATGGTGACATTGTCGTCCCACACAGCTGTGACATCGGACACATGTCCACTATTATAATGTGCAGCTCCTTCGCACACACTATCGCCGCAAAAGTAATTATCTGGGACGCGCACAAGCGGCAAATCGCACGCGCGCACTTCCGCGATGCTTGCAGTGGAATGAGGCGTCTGCTACGCGACCCACCACCGGTTCCAACGGCCGCCGCTACGCGGCTTTCAGTGGCGCCCCTATAGGCGCTGCGCATGGCGTATAAAACCCGACGCATTGCGCCGCTAGTCGGTCTTTCAGTCAACCGATGGCTGTTCGCGCCGCTATTGCTGTGCATTGTCATTGGCTTTGTTTTGCCGGGCACAAGTAATCCCAACAAACAGTTCACCTGACATCTTCTTGAGGGCTGCGTGCTTCGTCTTGGGTACTGCGTGCGTCACGACCACGTGACAATATTCAGCATCTCTTTACTGTTCAGCTTGACGAGATGAGGTATTACGTCTCTATATCTCAAGCAACCATGTCGCACTTATGTATACCAATGTTGCCCACGGGGTGTAAGCGGGTGGAAATGTCTCCCACTGCTTTGCTTTGCCGTCCACCACTCCGCTTCACCGCTCACTCCTCCATGCGGCTGAAAGGTTCATTCGTCACTTCAGAAACCAAAACAGCCGCCTGCGTGCTCAGCTACAGCGGCATGGGCCTCTCGCCACCTGGTTACATCTACACAGCTGCTCTTACGGCCTCGAACATTTCCAACGCCTATGTGAGCGCTCGAATGCAAGTGTCATTGCTTCGGTTTTTCATGTGCAAATGCCAGAGTGACCTTCTCGGCGAATAGTCGCCACAAATGTCACTCCGGAAAAACGCTAAATAAATCCCGATGCGCAAGAAAGCTGAAACAAAGAAGCTAAAAAAATTACATACCACTCAACCTACTCGAAACTATTTACGAAAGTAATTTCTGCTAGGATAACAGGAGCACTCGACTTCAACCACCAATAGAACAAGTTGGTTTCTAGGAGGCCTACTCTGCAATGGACCGCAGCCACGCTATCAACCAAATAATTCAGAATTGCCCGGATATAACAACCTCTTTATATGGTCTTTCTAAACGACAGAAAGCATTTCATTCCGTAGAACTACAAGCAGCTCTAGAAGGTATGCATCGATAAAGGAACCCAACCTATGCGCCCAAACCATAAGTGACATTTACAAAGATTGCAAACTCACACTACTCCTACATGAAAAGAGCAGAACAATTCCTACCAAGAGAGAGGTCAGACAAGCAGGTATGATCTCCCGATGCTATTCACTGCATGCCTAGAAGTCTTCATAAGTCGAGATTGAGAGAAAGGAGGAAATTGGAGTAGAAGGAGAATATTTCACCGATTATGTTGTAGGCCACATTGCCATCTGTAGAATGAAGGCGGTGAACAACAAAATATAACTGAAGACCAAAACCGGAAAAGGAAAAATAGGACTAAGAATAAATAGGCAAAAGACCAATACCATGCTCAACAGTATAGCTCAGGAACAGGAATTTCAAATTAACAATTAAACCTTCGAATGTATGGAGGAATAGGTATTTGGGGCAGTTGCTAACAGGGACGCCTACCCATTAAAGCAAATTATGTGTCTAATAATGACGGGATGGAGCGCATTAGGAAGACATTCCCTAATCAGGACTGGAAACTTGGCACTGTCACTAAAGCAAAACGTACCTAAGCACTGTATTCTCCCTGTATTAAAGTACGGTGCAGAAATATCAAGGATGACCAATGAACTAGAGACGAAATTGAGGAGCACGCACCGTGCAATGGAGAGAAAAATGATAGGCTTAACGCTAAGAGATAAAAAAAACAACAAAAACCAGTGGAGGAGGAGGAAGAGAAAGGAGGAAAGACAGGGAGTGGACGAGAGACCAGGCAGGAGTCACTGACATCTTTATATCAATTAAAGAAGTGCTGCTGGACAGGGCGAATTATTCGGAGGACAGATAGAGGTGGACAATAAGAGCGACAGAGTGAATACCAAGAGGAGAAAAACGCAGCAGAGGCAGCCAAAAGATTGGATTGAGCGATGAAATTAGAAGTTCGCGGGCATAAAGTTCAACCACTCGTTCAGCATAGGGCAAATTGGATGTCGTTACGAGAGGCGTTCGTCCTGCAGTGGACCTAAAATAGACAGCTGCTATGGTTCGCTGCTGATGATGATGCTGGAGTACGTGCTTACGCTACGCAACTACGGGCGTGTGTCAGTTGCCAAGATTGACATATAATGCTGCTTTTTTGTTCAGGAGTGGCAATTTTCATCGCGTCGTGGTACCATTATCATAGATAGTCCATGTGAAAAACACAAAGTACTGTAGCCTCTGCCACACGCGCACTGTTCCACCGCCGAAATATTTTGTTACACACACACACACACACCACACACACACACACACACACCCACACAACACACCACACACACACACACACACCACACACACACATAATATATATATATATATATATATATATAATATAGATATCTATATGTGTGTGTTTGTGTGTGTGTGTAACAAAATATTTCGGCGGTGGAACATGCGCGTGTATATATATATATATATATAATATATATATATATATAACACGCGCACTGTTCCCAGAACATGTGACACAAGTAGCAGCTCTCCACAGACCGCGCAAGAATAATCAGGGTAATATCGGGTACACGTTTTTAAGGGACACAAGATTGCGCGTGTAGTATATATATATATATATATATATATCTATATATATATTATTATATATAATCCAAGGGGTGATGTTGACAAAACAGAACATTTATTTCGACGCTGCGGCGCCGCGAGACCGGCCTTTTTCAAGCTTGACACAGGCCGGTCTCGCGGCCGGAACATCAAATCTGTTTTT
>JABSTT010002996.1:0-34219 GCA_013339685.2 Hyalomma asiaticum
AATATATATATAATATATATATATATATATATATATATATATATATATTATAAGAACTTTGAAGTAAACTGCAATGTTAACAGGTAAAAATTTTTCTTTATTCCTAACGTTTCGGCTGGAGGACCAGCCTTCTTCGGAGGAATTAAGTCGAATGAGCATAACGGCCATCCGAATACAAGTGCAAAAGGCAGAGTTACAAGTGAAAGGAGGAGGCAAACCAACAAACAAATATATAAATAAATAAACACATAAGCTAACAACGGGTGGCTCAAAGGGAAGGAGACAGGCGACATGAGGAGAGGGCAGAAACGATCTAGATAAGGAAGACACCGGAGGTGCAACGGCTGGTTCTCCACGTGTGAACTAGTCACGTGAACGGGATAAGGGCTTGAGTTGCAAGGCAGGAATGAGAAACAAGCTGGGTACAGGCTTTGTGGGAGGAATGCGAAGGAACGAAAAAGGAAAAGGTGAAAAAGGAGAGAAAAAAGGAGTAAGTGGGCCACCCAGAATAATGAGCCTGCGGTAAGAGTCGAGAGAGCAAAACCCGGCGGCATGCTTGAACAGGGCGACGCGCTCCAGCTGCATGTAGTTTCTGGCCTTCTTGAACAATAGATAAGGTCGGGCGCGACACAAACGAGGGAAAAAAAGAGAGAGAGAGAAAAAAATGGGGGGGGGGGTAAGAAATATTGCAGGAGTGATATTTTTCCTTATGTGCTGTCGACACCAGTTTAGCTATAGCCAAATAATAAATATCGTTTTTTGACTGTTAGTTGCGTAGGAAAGCGAGCCGCCCTGGGCTCTCGTTAATTCCATGCGAGAACGATCTGAATTTATTTATAAAGAAGGATTCGCGCTGTTCGCGCTCTCGTGTGTGCTGAAAGCCGGATTGTAGAAGCCCAACACTAATGCGCTCAAAAGAGTGACCGGGCAAGTTTATGTGTTTGTAAAATGGCAAATTAGGGAGGCCGGTAACATGTGCCCTGTGATTGTTGAAACGCAGGCGGAACGCGGTTTCTGTTTGGCCAATATATTTCTTTTTGCAAACTTCACATCGGATTTTGTATATGACGTTGCTCGAATCACAATTAAGATCATCATCATAAATAAAGTCAGAATGAGAGGCTTCGGCCGTACTTGTGGTCACCATGTGTGGGCACACTTTGCATCGAGGTTTCCCGCATGGTCTGCACCCTTTGTGGCGCTCGGACCTCTGTGTTTTTGCCCTAACGAGTAGGTCTCTTAGGTTTTTATTTCTGCGGTAAACCACCTTAGGTACGGTTTGAAAGACAGAGGAGAGTCGACTACTCTGCTTAAGTATATTGAAGTGGCGGCTTAAGATAGAGTTTACACGAGGGGCAGCAGCGGAGTAGGTGAGAACTAAATTTGGACATGACGTTTCGTCTCTGTTGCTCTGCCCTGCCTGCATTGTGACTTCCCTGTCCAAGGACCGAGCACGCTGTATTGTATTATAGAGAATTTTTTCGGGATACTTTTGGCGCAAGAGAGCTGATTCCGATTCTTGCTCTGGAGCTCACGCGGGCGGTAATACAGCACTGCACATGTAGGGCCACGGAGAAACCGCAGAACTCGCTAAATACGAAGAGGGAAAGCGATTCACCATTCAGGGCAAGAAGGAAAAGAAATGTCAGCGCGACGGCGTATTGCCGACTTTGGGCAATCACGCCAACCCTCCTCTTAACAAGCTCATCAATCAAACTGAAGCCTCGCGTGAATCACCTCAGAACATCCCCGAGGTCACTAATGTTGTTAATCTGTCCAAAGAACCGCTGACCACTTCTCAAATACAACTTTTATCAAAGGGCCTCACCTTCTGTCCCACATCAGGCAAGATCGACGAAATTCAGCTTTATCAGGATTTGGACAATTTCGCCAGAACGTTGCGTCTAAAGGAATGCTTCTTTATCAAAACACCACACAGGGAAACCGACCACCTGGGCTTTCCGATAAAACATGGACTCCATGCGAGCAACGTGACAAATACCTGGATATGTATATTTCAGCTGTGCAAAGGGATATAATCAAAGAATACGGAAAACGCCGACCTATTCGCAGCAATCTATCCCAAGAAGAACGACATGCTTTGCGCAGCCTAAATGATAACCAAAATATCATTGTCAAACCGGCCGACAAAGGTGGTGCTGTGGTTGTCCTCGACAGGACCGATTACATCAATGAAGGGCTTCGGCAGTTGGCTGGCCCAAATTTCTGTGAAGAACCTCCCTGCGAACCCACACGGGATTATGAAAAAGAGATTACGACTGCGCCAACCTCATTACGGAAATGTGGGCAAATAACAAATGCTGTATTAAAAATGATATCTCCTAGCAATACCTGCGGGGGCCGCTTTTACTTGCTACCCAAGATTCACAAAGCCAATAATCCCGGCCGCCCTGTAGTGTCCAGTAACGGAACCGTTACTGAAAAGTGCTCCAGTTTCGTTGACTCACTAATCAGGCATATCCCAGAATCATTTCCGTCATACATTAAAGATATCAGCCACTTTCTTCGAGAGGTCTCAAATCTAGTGGTACCCCCTGGTAGCCACCTAGTCACTATTGATGTCGCGGCCCTGTACACTAATATACCTCGCACTGAAGGAATCGCTGCCGCGGTCTCAGCGTAGAGAAAGGGCACCCCGTCAATTGAGTTTGATGGAGACGCCCTGGAGGTGCTTCTAAACCTTGTACCTAAATACAACAACATTGAATTCGACGGAAGACATTACCTAAAGGTTAACGGGACTGCCATGGGCACCAAAATGGCCCCTAACTATGCAAATATTTTATGGCATCATTAGAAATACCATTTCTTGAAATATCTCCCCTCAAGCCAATATTCTACCGCCGCTTTCTAGACGACATATTTTTTGTTTGGGCAGATGGTGAAGACGACCTTGCAAAATTCATCTTTGATTTCAACTCGGTGCACCCTTCGATTGCGTTCACACACACGTGCTCACAACACAGTGTACCCTTCCTAGACGTCACCGTAACAATCAATGGCACCAGTATTTCCACCTCTCTATACAAGAAACCAAGTGACCGCCAGCAATATCTCCATTTCAGCAGTAGCCACCCCCATCACTGTAAAACAAGTGTGTCCTACTCCCAAGCCCATAGATACAGGCGGACTTGTTCGGAAATTTCACAATTTGATCTCCATTCGCAAGAATTGAAATCAGCTCCTTTGCGCCCAAAAGTATCCCGAAAAAATTCTCGATAATGCAATACAGCGTGCTCGGTCCTTGGACAGGGAAGTCACAATGCAGGCAGGGCAGAGCAACAGAGACGAAACGTCATGTCCAAATTTAGTTCTCACCTACTCCGCTGCTGCCCCTCGTGTAAACTCTATCTTAAGCCGCCACTTCAATATACTTAAGCAGAGTAGTCGACTCTCCTCTGTCTTTCAAACCGTACCTAAGGTGGTTTACCGCAGAAATAAAAACCTAAGAGACCTACTCGTTAGGGCAAAAACACAGAGGTCCGAGCGCCACAAAGGGTGCAGACCATGCGGGAAACCTCGATGCAAAGTGTGCCCACACATGGTGACCACAAGTATGGGCGAATCCTCTCATTCTGACTTTATTTATGATGATGATCTTAATTGTGATTCGAGCAACGTCATATACAAAATCCGATGTGAAGTTTGCAAAAAGAAATATATTGGCCAAACAGAAACCGCGTTCCGCCTGCGTTTCAACAATCACAGGGCACATGTTACCGGCCTCCCTAATTTGCCATTTTCCAAACACATAAACTTGCCCGGTCACTCTTTTGAGCGCATTAGTGTTGGGCTTCTACAATCCGGCTTTCAGCACACACGAGAGCGCGAACAGCGCGAATCCTTCTTTATAAATAAATTCAGATCGTTCTCGCATGGAATTAACGAGAGCCCAGGGCGGCTCGCTTTCCTACGCAACTAACAGTCAAAAAACGATATTTATTATTTGGCTATAGCTAAACTGGTGTCGACAGCACATAAGGAAAAATATCACTCCTGCAATATTTCTTACCCCCCCCCCCCATTTTTTTTCTCTCTCTCTCTTTTTTTCCCTCGTTTGTGTCGCGCCCGACCTTATCTATTGTTCAAGAAGGCCAGAAACTACATGCAGCTGGAGCGCGTCGCCCTGTTCAAGCATGCCGCCGGGTTTTGCTCTCTCGACTCTTACCGCAGGCTCATTATTCTGGGTGGCCCACTTACTCCATTTTTCTCTCCTTTTTCACCTTTTCCTTTTTCGTTCCTTCGCATTCCTCCCACAAAGCCTGTACCCAGCTTGTTTCTCATTCCTGCCTTGCAACTCAAGTCCTTATCCCGTTCACGTGACTAGTTCACACGTGGCAACGATTAAAGAACCAGCCGTTGCACCTCCGGTGTCTTCCTTATCTAGATCGTTTCTGCCCTCTCCTCATGTCGCCTGTCTCCTTCCCTTTGAGCCACCCACGTCGGTCGTTGTTAGCTTATGTGTTTATTTATTTATATATTTGTTTGTTGGTTTGCCTCCTCCTTTCACTTGTAACTCTGCCTTTGCACTTGTATTGGAATGGCCGTTATGCTCATTCGACTTAATTCCTCCGAAGAAGGCTGGTCCTCCAGCCGAAACGTTAGGAATAAAGAAAAATTCTTACCTGTTAACATTGCAGTTTACTTCGAAGTTCTTATAATTCTTTCACGGTAGCCAGAAGAAAATCTTGTTGACCCCTGTGGCTTTTTGATAGTATATTATCCGATAGCCAGGAAGAACTTTTTTGATATATATATATATATATACTTATACATATATAGGTTCATGACGGCGCGACGGGACGGCAAAAACCAGCCGAGACTGTCCATATAATTGCTATCGCAATAATAAAAAGAAATGCCATAGTGCTTAAACACCGCAACAGCCTCGCGCTGTCTACGTGCTCCGCCGTCTGTCTGGTCGTCTGCTAATCTTTCCTTGAGCAAGATGGCGGCGACGGCTTCACTTTCAGCCGGCCGCTTCCACTCCAGAAAAGCAATATATAACCTCCTTGTTGCCATCTGACATGGAGCAACAAGACAATTAACATTTGAGTGAACTGCGGGGCGCGCAGTTAATAGGTCGTAGTCTACGAACAAGTTCAGTCTCTTCCACGTAGCACAGCACGAACCCGGCGAGAGCAAATTAGGTGCGGTTTTTCCGTGCACGCAAAGCAAAAAGCTCTCTGTTCCACAGAGAAATCATGCCTGACGGTGGTTCTCAAGATATAAACGCGCGCACCTGCTGTAGTCACGAAGAGAAAGTTTCGTTTTTCGTTCCAGTAGGCGCCAGAAGATTCTCGCGTTGTCGCTGCTACTACCCTTGTCTCGTTAATTGAAAGAAAAAAAAACAGCAAGAGTTATTGGTATTTTGGTTTTACTTGTTGAAAAATGGTTCTCGTTAGGCCGCCTCATAAAAATCTTTAGATTATGCAATAAAGACGCTAAATTCCTGAGTGACATGGGTATACCCTAGATCTAGGGATAAATACAACCGATGATGCCGCTGTGAAGAGCATGGGCTGCCTTAGAGCGCGTATCGGGCTGCCTTAGATCGGGCTGCCTTAGAACGCGTATTTATAAAGCGAAATTCAGTAAAGAAGAAGAAAAATGCACATGCTGTGAGGAAGATAGGGAAACGACGGAGCATGTTCTGATTGAATGCGGAAATATCCGCCCAGGTGTACGTTTGGGCACGACCCTACAGGAAGCCTTGGGTTTTAGGGCGAACAACGGGAAGCTGAACATAGCCGCGACTGAAATAAGTAAGAGACGGTTAGAATACTGGTGGCAGAAAACTAGAGAGAACGGACAAAAATAATTATAGAGAAAAATAAGGACCTTCTGCCATAAGGGGCAGAGAACTGGGCTATGAATTTCCGTTTTTGCTATAGTATGATCGATTTGATTGAAGTAAATTTAAAAGGCAAGAGGAAAATTTAAAGAGAGAGAGAAAAAAAAAAGTGCTTTTCTTCTTACGAGCCTGGTGGCGTACATGTCACCGCCCCGCTACAAAGGGGACGCTCATAGCATCCATCCATCTATCCATCCGGAGCATGCGCAGAGCCAGTTTTGTACCGCGTGACCTTATTGTCAAATCAGCGCCGCCTGGCGCGCTCGTCAAAACGATTTTTCAAACTGTGAGGCCGGTGAGGCTGTGAACGAGCGGCTTGCGCAAGTTTTTCTTGTGCCAGATATTCTTGCTGGTGCCCTTGTGCTTTGCGATACTTCCGTGCTGCTGTTGCTGCAGTGCCTCAGAAAGACGTGCTCGGGTGAACTGGCGCTGCAATGGAGGCCGACGGCGGCGAATGGGAGCTGTCCAAGGAGAACATACAACCGTTGAAGCATGGTCGTGCCATGTCTTCGTTGCAGGCAGCGCTTGATCCTCACTGTCAAGAGGATCTCAGGCAGAAACGACGGTGAGCACTACGGGCCTTGCGTCGGTGAGACGGTGCCCCCGCCGCACGCTCACGAGGTGACGTGGTCCAGGCGCGGCGATCTGACGGGTGCGGTGGAACGGGGACAACAAAAGAAACGAAAACCGCAGCGCTGACTATCAGTCGGCGCTCGTGCCGTGGTATCCGTCTCTTTTGCTGTCCCCGAATTATGGACCGACTAGCCGTCGTGTTACTGACAGGTTGTCCGACGGACCTAGGACAACGATCGAGACGAGGACAGGTAAAATACGTGCTACACACAGGCGCTAACGTGCAACAGCGTTTATTTCGACCCCACCGATCATCTCAAAAACGCCGTTTGCAAAAAAGAAAACGTGCCGATCTTTACGAAGGTAGGAGAGCTCTTTACAAGAAAGGGCAATGGAAGGTTTTGATGCTCCGCACGATTGGACATGTCGGTGAGGCATTTTAATGTTCTATCGTTGCAAGTCCAGCGCTCAAAATTTCTGGCCTCACGGTGTTTGTTGCGCTGTTAGATGGAACTTTGAAGCTCCGCAGCCTAGCTGTCAGTAATGTCGGCAGTATCACGGGTTAACTTTCCCTGCCTCTGTCTACACTGGAGCAGTCTTGATATACTGGGGTTCGATCCTGGTCGTGTTTTCTATAAAGGCGAAAATGCTGTAGGCTCATGCACTGTGCGTTATCAGGGCACGTTAAGAAGCCTCAAGTGGTCAAAAATTTCCGGAGGCCTCCACTACGGCGTGCCTCACGATCACGTCGCGGCTTTGGCTCGTAAAGCCCCAGTAGTTATTATCGATATGTTGGGGTGCATGTGGTGGTGGTCTTGTCACTTGCGTTGACAGAATTCACAGTGCCTGCATTGTGCACATCGAGGAGTCCAGCCTGTCTTTCTTTCACGTTCTGTCGGTGCTCCTTTAAAAGCTTGTTCTGCTCTGTCCCGCATAGTTATTGCCACAAGCTGAAGGAACGTTCACCAAAAGTGCCTTAGCACATTCGCAAAACAGCCCGGGTTAGTCTGCACAGACACTGTCATGATGTTTCAAGTTTCAAGTTTATTTCAAATATTATTACAAACCTAAAATATTACACAAGATAATTATACAGAAGGGGAGCCGAAAACAATACTTTTGCACGTTGTCCCATCGTTTTTTTTTAAATTCATGTAATATGTGGATGTGCAAACTTCTCGCATCTGCTGAAGGCAGGTTGGCGGGAGTTATTGTTGATGACTCTGGAATTAGCAGACCTTCAGCAGTGCTGGCAAGCGTAGGTTAACTTGCCATCCAAAGACAGAGAATCAGGCCATGAAAGCTTCTGTTCATATGCTCAGTAAATGACTCACAGAATGAGTTGAACAAGCACGCCCTAGTGATTGCCTTGAATGAGCAGGCCGTTGCTCCCAAATGATGTGGAAGCAATGGTTTGTTGGTGTGGCTTGTACTTCCACTGGATGTGGTTGTCATAGAATAAAAACCTGGTATCGTAGAAGAACTTCTTGCTGGGCGAGTTAGTGCATGACTTATTTTTCGAGTATGCTGCGCAAAGAATGGACGATCACAGGAAGAACAGTTCATACAGAAAGAGCGCAAACTATCAACTAGTTTATTCATTCTTGAATCAGCTTATATAAGTATGTTCAAACTTTACAAGGAAAGAGAGGGGGGGTGAAAGGGGAAGCATACAATTCAGAACACCTCACATCAACAAACACCTGCACATAAACTTGTCTTCAGCCTTATACAAGGTGACAGAAGTGTCGCTTACACATTTATCTCCTTTATCTTTAATAAACAATGCTTCTAATAGTTCACGGCCTACTCTGATCCGGCTCTTTCTGAGTATCTTGATCTTTTTTAGCAAAGGCTCGCATCCCATGCACTTGTTGCAATGTGCGGGCAAATTCGCTCCTTCTCTTTTTTCTAGAGACGATGCATGCTCCCCCGCACGTTCATTCATGCATTGCCCTGTTTGGCCCACGTATGACCTTCTACACTTGAGGGATATTGCATATACCACATTCGTGGCACACTTCACAAAAAATTGGCAATGTTAGATTCTGCAACCGCTGCCTCGGGCTTCCTTCCCGCTAATCCTAGGGCATAACCCGGCCAGCTTCTTAGGTGCCGAAAACACCACATCGACACCATGCCTACTTGCCACTTTTTTAGAATTGTGGGCGACCTTGTGCGTCTATAGCACAACAATGGTCTTCTTTCTCAGCAGGAACTCAGTGCCTCCAGACATTCTTTCTTCTTTCTTTATCTTCTTAAGGAGATTGTCAGCCACTGCTGTGATTACCTCACAGGGGAAGCCAGCAGAAATCAGCCTGCTAACTTGATTGTGGAAACTTTTGTGCATAGCATGCGAGCATGATTTAGTGAGGGCGGAACTAAGGGACAAACTTGTGGTTGCCCGTTTTATTATCTTCGAACGTGCAGAATCAAAAGGCAGAAGTTCTTTCTGCGCGCACGGTGCATATTTTGAGCAAACATGACTTGTTCCGAACTGTAAGCTGATGTCTAAAAATTGCAACGACCCTTTAGAAGGAAGCTCGTGCGTAAACTTCAACCGTTTCCTATGAAGCGTGAAGATGGTTATAATACTAGTCACTGGCTCTGAGCAAGTCACGGAACTCAGTTTGGAGAAAAGTATTAAAAAATCGTCTGTGTATCTGAAGGTATTGACAACACTAGCGCACGAGAGAGTGTGCTTAGAGAATCAAAACAGTCAGTGTGCAGTCAACAAGGACAAAAGGAACTTGTCAACATGTCTGTAACACTTCACTTTTTAAATCGAAAAACTGACTGCTTTGTTACTGTCTTGTTTTGCTAAAATTGAATTACTAGAAATGGGAGCAATACAAGAACCAATGCAAATTCCCTCTGTCTGGTTATAAGGCTGCCTTTCCCGAGGAATATATGTAGACTGTAGATGAAAAAGCTTCCAGGCCTGCATAGAGGATGCACACAGTGGCAGTGTAAGCTATAATTTGCATTGTGCTCTCACAGTCTTCTCTTTTTTGTCCTCTTCTGTTTCTCCTTCTCATCCCCCCTCGTCTTTCTCTTCTGTTGTCGTCTGTTGTTGCTTCATATTTTACTTGTTTGTCGTAATCTCTTTCCCCTTTGTCACGGAGTTGATGGCACGCCTGATTTTTCCTGCTTATATTTTTATAAAGTTGCTGCATCCTTTTTATTAACGTATGTTAATCAAGTGTAGATCTTATTTGGGTCAGTGCGCAAGCATGCATATGTGGTTGCTGAGTCGCTTTCTAGTTAACCTAACTTCACAGTCCACAAGCGGAGGAGTACGTGCCGCTTATTTTGTCTCGCTTTTTCTCGGCTCAAATTGGCCCCTACTACAGTCGAAACATTGAGCTCCATTTTGGATAAGCGTAACTTTTTCACACCTACACAGTGACTCTTAGCAGCACAGAAGTTGTTGATGCATGTGCCTTTTGTTTTGGCTATGTTTTACTCTTTCTGCTTCAAAGTTGCCCCATCGATGCCCAAAACCTTGCTTTTCTTTTGGTTCTTTGTTAGTTTTTATGACGGTGAAGATGGTGGCCATGCAGTATGAAAGTTACACGTCTACGCGCCTACTGTTTTGTGTTTGAACTACTTGCTGCGTTTTTTTGCTGTGTGGTGCTTTCAACTGCAACTCTGTGCGCAAGCCCGTGCCCACAAGTGCCGTTGAGCCAGCACCTGATAGCCTATATAATGAGCTCTACCACGTGAATGGGGCAGACTGCGCTACGGAAGGAAAGAATTCTCATGCGGCTCCCAAGGAAATCTAGGCCGCCTCCTTGCGTCCCGAGACGCCACCCTGTGCCCCGGAAGAGAAGACGCCTTTGAGGCTACACCATCTGGTCATCGTCTTTGTGGATGGAGGGTCGCCACATTCCTTGGTCAACTGTTTGCTTCTTTGAAGTTTGGTCTCTATTTTCGCCTTCAAATATTTGGACTTATTTCATAATCTCCATAAGTCAGTGTGGGCTCCTATATGTGACTTTTCGGAATATGGTCTTTGCTGTCTATTAATTTGTCATTCCTGTTCCTTGCGAGCGTCCTTTTTATTTATTGTTCCTCATCTCGGTAGTATAAATTTGGTCTTGTTCTGTTGACGGGCCTCTGTCTCAGTCGCATTTGCTTACAGGCTGTGCTGGGCATCAATTGACTTCACCCTCCATTGCCATGCCTCAGCGATGGCCTTGTGCAATCATGGAGACCGTGACCCTCTTCTACATTTTGGTGGCCTTCCTTATCTTTTTCATCTTGCTATTCTTCCTGTTCTTTGTCGTCATCCACTTCCTGTCACTGTCCATCTTCTTGTTCCTCTTCACAGTCTTCTTCCTCTTGATGAACTGAAGCATTGTGCACAAGAACGAGGGCACAAGAAGGAACACGAAATGACAAACGAAGCGCAAACTAACAACACTTTATTTGCGGGAAATGTGACCTTATTTATACCACAGATGAACACTTATCACGTATTACAAAGCAAAATAAGATCTTACATCACACGTGTAGTGCCACCTAGATATGCTATTTCTTTAAGTGATAATGAGATGGAAGGCATGCTGATGCATTTGTCTTTAAAGCACAAGATCTTGTGGGCTTCAAGGATTAGGCGCGTTGATTCCTGTATTTTGCAATTACAGTGGTACGCTTAAATTCAGGTTTGCACCCACATTCCTCACAGTGAATGGCCAGCCGCCCCCCTGTCTTGTTTTTCACGTTGTATTCATGCTCACAGAGGCGATCGTTGATAGAGCGAGCTGTCTGACTGATATAGACGCAGTTACATGTCAGCGGAATACTATACACAACCCCTTTAACACATTGTACTTAATGCAGCTATGTGGAATGTGTGAAATTGTCAGCTATGTGAAATATGCTAATACAGTAATACAGTTTGATTGATTTCTGGGGTTTTACATACTAAAACTAGCTGTGATCATGAGAGACGCTGTAGTGCAGGGCTCCTGAAATTTCGACCACCTGGGGTTCTTAATGTGCACTGACATCGCGGAGAACACGGGCCTCAATATTTTGCCTACATTGAAACACAGCCGTAGTGGTCGGGATTTAATCCCATGACCCTCGGATCAGCAGCCGAGTGCCATAGCCACTAACTAGACCACTGTGGCGGGACAGTAATATCATTGTTAACTAGTGCTGCTGTGTTGCTTAGAGTATACTCAAACTTCATAATAGTGCATGAACTTGCCTTTAGTTTTGCTGTTTAGTAGTGTTTCAAATTTTTACTTGAAATGTTTAAATGTGCTGTTGTATCTTTTGTGCGCTCGGGTAATTTATTGGGGCACGGTAAATATATGTGTATGCACGTGATGTATCTGGCTTGTTTTTGTGTGAGAAAATGTTACTTATTTTTTTCATTGGACCCGCACTTAGCCTTTGGCTATGCGTCCAACCAGTTTTGGTATTTCTGTATGTTCCATGTTTACAAATAAAGAATTGAATTGAAGCACGGACGATGGCCGAAAACATACGTCCTGGAGCACCACTCTTATTGTACCAGAGCCGTGGTTGAGAACACAAAATGCCCAGTCATGTGGTGAGAGTCGGGGATATGTTGCAATGCTCCTAGTAAGGTAGGCTCAAATCTTCGCAGGCATGGAGTATTTTTGTCATTGCGAACGATAGCAGTTACAATCGCTACCAATTTCTGCCGTTGTAATGATCCCATAACAGCTCATACTGTAAAACTAAGAAGTTCGAAGAAATTGCCGCTTCACATCCCGGTTACGTTCATGAACGTGGTGTTTGCAAAAGTGTCAGTACCAAACCGGAAACAGGAGAGTAGATGTGAGTGTAGTAAAAAATAGAACAGGTCTGCTATGTCTGTGGAAGATGTCTTGATGTTCTGGTGCACCGACAACCTGAGATAATGCAAAACCATGCCACTTGCATAAGCTGTTATGGGCTTGTCATAGTGGCTGAAATTGGTGGTGCTAGTGTCCGCCGCCGCCGGTGTCCGCAATCTCTGTTGGCTTCAATGATGAAGAAACTCCAGTACCATAGCGGTGGTGCCACTACATCGATGACTGTGCCCACTTGGCTGGGCATCTTGCATTCTCAGCCATGACTTTGATGTGGTAGAGTAGGGCTTTAGGCTGTTATATGTTGTCAGCCACCAGCTGTGGTTTCATTGACGAAGATGACAAAAAGAGGAGGAAAATGGGGAACTAGGCAGTCACGTGAAAGTAAAGGAAGAAGAGGGGACAACGAATAAGGAGGTGACAAGAGTAAAAGAGGAAGCAGACAACGATGAATAAAAGGAAGAGGAAGCAGAGAAAGAAGACAATGGAAGAGGAGGGGAAGGAGAAGTGGGAATGGAAGAAGAACTCAGGAGGAAAATGACAGAGAATGCGACAAAGTCTAGCTTATGCTGCCACTGTGCGGCACCCTCTATGTGGGCCTGCAAACTTTTATGACTGCATGTGCTTATGTTATAATCTAAGGGGGGACCTCCAATGTCCATGATGTCACCATTGCATGTCGGCTCCGAGTTGGCACAGGTAGCAATGATGACATCATAGTCACTACCCGTTTGCCATGCTTGCACTAGCAGACCACTATTCACCATGTGGAGGACCATGGTAATACGGCAATACGAGCCTCAAGAAAATTATCGGTGCCAGAGAATTGTGGTAGTGATGACAACATTGGACAGCATGGTAAAAGAATGTGAGGAAGAGGTGCATCACAGTTCTGTGTGCTCACACTAGGTGGCGTTAGTTGCGCTTGTCTTTGCAGAGCTCTCTGCGACTGATAGGCAACATATTGCAGCAAGGAAACACACCAGCCAACGATTTCCTGTCAGCGCCCCTTGAATTCACTCACTACGGTATTTCTCACGGCTTCTGTGTTGCTGCTCAAGAAAATTCTGTGGTCACTCCCCCATGGTGTAGCAGTGGTTATGGTGCTTGGCTGCAGACCTGAAAGATGTATCGTATTCGATCCTGGTCGTGGTGACCACATTTGTGATTGGGGCAAAAATTCGCTAGGCCAGTGTACTGCACAGTGTTGGCGCACGTTAAGAATCCCAGGTAGTGAAAATTTCAGGAGCCTTTTACTGTGCTGTCCCTCAAAATCATATAGTGGTTTTGTATGTAAAGTCCCAGCAATTATTCATTTAATTAAAATTTATTAGTCATTTCATCATGGATAATTGCATTTGATCAGTTCGAGTAGTACTTGTTTTAAGAGCTCCCAGTCTTGATGATAGTCTGTTAGTTTATTAGTTTATTAGCAGCAGTCTATTAACAACATACTAAGAGCTCTTATCTGATGTGTGTTGCAGCTTTTTGATATCAAGGGTTCATTCTATTCCTCTAATTTGCAGGGAGTTTGAAGAAGAGCTTCGGACCTCGTCTGGAGTCACCCTGCTGGATGTGTACCACAGGTAACATTGAGCAGCATTTCAACTTACCGACTCCAGAGTTCCTGCTACACATTTTAAAAATTCAGCTGTAGAAGCCAAGGTTGTGATTGTCAGCTATATATCCGTTACCACCGTCCTGCTGGTGCAGTGCTTCCCATAGCATTAACCGATTGATCAAAAATTCATGAAAAGTCCTTGGTAATTGGTGCATGCAGAATGTTGCAGAGTATTTTGATGTGTGTCCTTGTCCCTGAAAGCGTGTCCTGGTTTTCCTGTATTGTACTGTTTATGGGCAGATAAAAAACAGTAGACTGGCAGCAACGTGCAATATTTATTTAGCTTATTACAGAGTAATTATTCCAATGGTTGCAGCATTTTCCTGAAATGTTACATCGATGTTACAGTCATTTGCCCTTGCCTTATTGCAACAAGAATGAAAGCCCGTCTAGCCTCGTCCTTGTGACGTGCCCAGAAAAGGAAGACTTTCATTAGTTGGCCATAAAGAGGTCCTGCGACACTTTTTTAACATTGTCAGGAAGTGGTGCCGATAAATCATGGAGGCTCCTGTACCATGTGAGCCAAGTATCACGGCAGTGCATGCACCACGGAATTTATTGTTTCGTTTCAAATAATGTTCCTAATCACCTGCTCTTCTTTGAACAAATTGCGTCGTAGAGAGCACCAACAGCATTGGTCGAGGCAGAACTGGCATTGACTAATTTCGTGACTGGTTTTTGTTTAGTTTGCTTTATTGAAGTCAAATCCTGTGCAGATCTTCGTAGACACGACTAAAGGCTGCCGAAACACCTCAATGGGTCGTGGGGCAAAGCAGTTGCACAGTGCACTCTAACTCAAAATTCACTTATGCTTCTTCCAGATTTTATGAACTTTTTTTCGACGAGGTAGGTTTTCCCAATAGACATAAAACAGTGCAGGCTTTCATCAGTAACTTCTTAAACATCTGGTATCTACTGCAGCATAGCCTGACCCAAGTTGCTTCTGTATCAATAAACCTGCATTACCCAACTAGCATCATGGAACTCCTTGTACCATTGTCAACACTACTGTGGCATTAATATGGCAGCGTACAGTATAACATTCGCCTCCTGTTATTTTTTTTCTATACCTTGTAATCATGTTGCGGACAACTTTGTGGAAATCGAGGGAAGGCTAGGGGGCTGGAGCTCTTGCATGCATGCCCTATTGTATATAGTGCCAAACTTGAAGTGATGTTTTCGAAGAAGTAAAGGGCTTCTGGCATTTAATGAGCATAGGAAGGCCTACATTCTCAATCGGAAGGCATATTGTTTATATTTCTGAACTAGCGAACTCTAGCGGCACGTCTTGGCGAACAGACGAAACTGAAATGTGGGCATGACTTCTGAGACTTGCACACACAGTGCCTCCTTGTGTTGCCTGATAGCCACTGCATGTTAATGCATGTGCATACATTGTGCATATCGTACGAGGTGTTTGCTCCTTTGAGTAAGTGCAGTGAGGCTTCTGTGTATTCTCATCTCAGTTGTAGACACAAGCATTTCACGTTGCGGTGCTGTATTTGCACTTTCTTAAGATCACAGGTCGCACGTGTGCGCTAACACAAGAATGATGGCTCAGCCCTCGCAGCTGCAGAAGGTTGTGCGCGAGCATAGAAATGCCAGCTTTGTTCTATAAGTTTTGTAAGGTTTGCACAGTAACTTAAAATGGACGGAGATGTAATGAGTTACCGAAAACCAGTAAGATATCTAGATCTCTTCTGTTTGTGTAAAAAATGTTGGTGTGCCTTATATAGAAGAATATTGGATATTGTTGGAAGTTTTTCCATTAGACTGAAAATGAATGGTGCAGAGACATGATGTAGAAGTGGCACAGCAAACTTTTTCTGTGGACTTTTGCGACGTTTAGTAAGCAGGTCGTCTCCTGGCAGGTCCCTTTTCAGTTTTCAGCAAGTACACACAACAAAGGTAATGCAGTAGAACCTCGTTATAACGAACCCAGATATAATGAATTATTGGACATAACGAAGCAATCGCAATTCTCCTTGAAATTCCCATAGATGAAATTGATATTGGCTGTAACAAACTAATGGTTATAACAAAGTAATTACAGCTCCCCTTCAACTTCATTATGACGAGGTTTTACTGTAGTATACCACATGCAGATGTATCATAACGCTGTTTCACTGTATACGTAAGAGAAGAAATAACAAATTCCTGTGATGACTGTCTGCCAGGTATGTGCTGTGGGTGGAGCAGCACCACGTCACGGGCGGACATGGTGTCAACCTCAAGCAGCTGCTCGAGCAGGCCATCATGCAGTTCAAGACAAATCGGGAACTCTACAATGACGAACGCTACGTTGGCATTTGGATGCGCTATGTAGGTACTCCTTCAGGGATCATTTTCTAACACTGGCAGCTGCCCTTACTTGCTCTTTGGTTAGGTTTTATTTCATTGTGTGTGAGAGGTAACGTTGCACAAGTACATTTTTGGATTCGACGGTGCTGGGGTAGTGTGTAGTTTGATATGATGAGATCTTTACAGAAAGACTGGTGAATGCTGAATGGCTCTGCCATGGCCCATTGCTGCTTTTTGCCATCTGGCCATGTTTTCACTTTGACACCACCATATGCTGTTGAATTTCTCTTGAAGCTTACCCCATTTTATGGTATGTTTGTATGTATTAGACCTTTTTTTTATCATGGAAGGTTAGACCACTTTCTGGTCCATCATCTGTGTGCTCGCCGGGCTCGCCGTCTGGGCTCGTGCATTTGTTGTCTGTGTGTCAGCAATGTCTCGCTTTCGCTCTTTGTAAACACTGTGGAATCGTTAGGTAGGTTCATTTGTCAGTGTGTATGATCTGACTGATTAGCAGGACAGTCGCCATGGGCATTGTTCTGAGTGCTCTTGTGTGGGGGCAGAGGTGGTAGCAGCGGGGCCGGTTGGTGGCTGTAAAACTCGGAAACCGGGGACTGTGTCGCCCCTTTTTTGCTTGATTTATTGTTGTGAGATGACTCTTCTCATAATAGAAATACTGTTGTTTTTGCTAACAATGGTCCCACCCATTAATGCGAGAGCCTTAATGTCTCAATTAGTGAACTGAAAGAGGGTGGTTCCAAAACTATGGAAAATTATGGAAATTATGGAAACGAGTGGCGCATGTGAAGCAGATAAACAGCCCATCTTGGCACTCCCACCTGCTCATGCAGTTCGACACATTTGTTGCCATGGTGACGAGATGCCAATGCGGGCCATGTTGGCACTCGAATGTGTGTCGTCGTTGAAGCAGCATAGTGGAAGGGTGCTACGATCGGCAGTGCAGTAATGTTTACACTGCGCTAGACCTCTTGTGCCGGCTCCAGTCTGTGTTGTTGGAATTGCGTCGAAAAAGGTGCACTCAGTTGCAGATAACTGATTTTAGTGCAGATAATAATTGCAGATAACTGATTTTAATAGATGTTGTAGCTACTTGAATGAATGCATTTTCATAAGTAATGTGACCTGCTGTGCTTTTGCACGTGCGCTGCAGCGATGGCCTCTTGTGTTCTTGCATTCGCACTGCCGTGAAAGATGGAATGATTGGCACTGCGTGCGATGGCCTGCTAAGGCCCAATGTATTATTCACCTGGATGTTGTTACGGGTTGGTGCTTTCCTGTGCACGTATAGGCTATTCGTGCTATTTTTGTGGGGCATGGGTGTCGTAGTGCAGGCTGCACTACCCTCGTGCCACGTTTTATAGTGTGAGTGTGTGTGAACGTGCATACCTGCTTCAAGTTCATGTCTCAACCGACCTTTATATACGACGTTTACATACAGCGTATTTCTTCGGTGCGTTATTATTGCACTGACACATATAGTTACTCCCAATGTGAAACTACTTATTTCTAATGCCCTCTTTCAGTCGCATATCACTTACAGTGTAGACCACTTATAACGTAAGTCACAGGTGTTTTAAAAATCCGTGCTATAAGTGGTACCGCGTCATAACCACAGCACGCTTTTTTCGTCCTTTGCCTATGACAAAAGGGCGACCCACCTTTTAAAAGCAATTCATTGCACTTATCACTCGCAGACACATTCAACATAATCACAACACAGCACGGAAACAAACTAAGTTCTCAAGTCCCGCATCAGCAGAAGAATGCTGTTATTTTCGTCTGGCGGTGCTTATGACAGCGCTTCAAACAATTTCGTCCTCCACAAAGCTTAAAGGGACCCTGAAACGGTTTTGACTATTTTGTGCAAACATGGTGATCCGGTAGAGCAGGTCATTAGGACCATTACAGGACAGATTTCAGCGCTGTGCGTAATGTGTGTAATTTATAATAAGGTTTTGAATACGTGTATCGCAAAAGGTCGCAGCGGCTCGCCAAAACGCGTTTTCAAACGCCCCCGCCAATCGAACTACGAATGGGAGGTCGCTGATTGGCCCCGAACCAGTCACACTTTCAAAACCTAGCTGCGAACAACGTGCTTCTACAACGTACTCCTTCGTTTCAGCCAATGGTATCGTCGCGGCATCTGGCGGCGTACACACGAGTCGCCGGCGCTCAATTACAGAGGCTAGCACTGCCGAGGCGGGCGACCTCAGTGAGGATATCGGGGCGCTATGTCGCTACGGAGGGCTCGGCAGAGCGGCTGACGCGGGAGGCACTGTGGTCACTAGCGTTCACTCCGCAGCAGATTGAGTTGAGGAGGAACAGCAGTGGTAAGGAGGAAGGCGACAGAAATAAGCCCATAGCTGCCTTAGCGCATGGTGCTTCGCTTTATTTATGGTGTGAATGATTTCAAAAATGTGTTGCCTAATCAGTGACGCAATGTCAAAAAAACGTTTCAGGGACCCTTTAAGCACTGAAGCGATTCCTCGCTCAAACTGTTCTTCGCGCAGTATGCTTTCACTTTTGTGAGGTATTCCAACGCGTCTTTGCATGGGAAATCTGGTTCTGGTGGGGTCGACATTGTCGTCGCCATCCAAGTCATCGTCGGTTGCAACCTCCGCACTACTGCGCACCACTGCGATGATCGCGTCATCCGTGCTTGCTTTCTCGCAGACAGCGAGCCCCGAGTCCCTGGCATCGACAAATTCTTGGAAGGCATTTGTGGCGGCAACAAACTTGCTCTGAACGAAGCCGGACCACGCGTCGTCAGTGTTGAGTGCCACATTGGCGACAGTGTCACTCTGCTCATAGTCTTCCAGGGCCTCCGCATTGTGCACGAAGCCTGCTCTTTTGAAGCACTTGCTTATGGTATCAGCCTTTACCTGCCACCATGAAGCGACCATCATATCAGTTGCGCCCCTTAAATTCACTTTAAGAGGCCACTGCTGCTCCTGCTGCATGCTCAGCAAAGCTCTCTCACAAATGTGCTTTTTGTACAGCGCCTTTACTGGTTGCGATGACACCCCGGTCGAGAGATTGACATTTTGCTGTCGTGTTGGCAGGCAAAAATTTTAAGTTGACTGCAGTCAACTTCGACTTGATGTTGTGGGCCGTGCAGTTGTCAAGGATAAGCATGACCTGTCGCTTCTCTGCCACCACATCCTCATCAAACTTGCAAAGCCAGCTCGTGAACAAATCCTGTGTCATCCATGCCTTTTTATTGGATTTGTAGGTCACCGGCAGGCACTCTCGCTTTTTAAAGCAACGTGGCCTTGCCGATTTACCAATGACAAACAGGCAGTGCTTGTCGCTTCCATCCATGTTAGTGCAAAACAGTACAGTTATGCGCTCCTTCGAGGCCTTGCGTCCAGAGCAGGCTTCACCTTTCAGCGCAAGAGTGTGGTTGGGCAGAAGGTTATAAAATAAGCCAGCTTCATCGGCATTATATATGTCTCTGTCCTTATAAGTGGACAGCATATTCTGCAAGTTTAAGCGAAACCAGACTTCAATAGACTTGTCGTCAACATCGCCGCTTTCTCAGCACACCACTTTGCAGCCGATGCCATGGCGATCTTTGAAACGCTGGATCCACCCATTAAGTGAGTTGAAGTCATCGTGGCCTAAAAGAGAGACTTAGCCTTTTGTTGAAGCATGGGGCCACTTACTGGGATGCTCTGAGCCCTAACTTCCCGGAACCATCTAAGCAGTGCTGCGTCCATGTCTTCGTATTTCGACGTACGTATTCTCTTCTGTGACAGGGAAGACGAATCTTGCTGCAGTTGCTGCTGCAGTTTGTCCTTGTTCTTATAGATGGTCAACTCGGTAGCTCAGGGGTGACGCAGCTGCTCATATTGCACAGTTTTGATACAATTCTGTTTTCCTGCTCTGAGCTGCTCCAAAAGCGTGAAATTGGAAAATTGCTTTAAACTGCTCCAAAACAGCCTGGAAAGCAAGTATTTTGGTGCTCACGTCAGTTTCAATGGGGAAAAAAAAGCGGAGTCGCTTAATGTGCGTCACGTGATTGAATCTTGGGTGTCTGTGATTTGCTGCAGATGCTTCGAAAGTGAAGACATGTGGAACTAAGACACGTGGAATGCAATTACCTACATTAAATTGGAGTATCTTCCACGATTAGTTGCCACCACAGTATTGCATAATGAAGTGTTAGAATAGAGGGCAATGTGCTGGTGAAAAGCTGAGCTTCTTTGTAACGGTGTGAAGCAGGAAAATCATGAGAAAATCCAAAGTAACCAGACTCTCCTGATGGAAGAGAATGTTAATTAACCTACAAGAAGTGCTAGGGTCCTTTAGAAGCTAAATAAGAAAGTCTACAAAATGTCAGAGCAGTCATTGGCGAAATCATATCAGTGGTCTTAACCGAAAGACTATTGTGTGTCGACAATTTTGGTGCAATGAGCACTTTTTTAAAATTTTGAGGAGCGTACTGACCATTGGTTGTGAAAAAGATTGGGCTGCTCCAAATTCGACTTTTTGAGCTCTTAAGACATTGCATTAAATGTTGTGAGCTGCTCCAAATCAAGGTTCTCCTGCTCCATAATGAACATTTCGTTGCTCCACAAACTGCTCCCAAATCTGTTTCTGCTGTCTCACCCCTGGTAGTGTCAGAAACGCAGTATTTAGTTGCCACCGTCACCTTCTTCAGTTCACTCTCTATGTCCCTTATAACGCATTTCTTGGTCTCCACCGATAAGGCACGGCGTTTTTTTCACGCTAGTTGAAGACTCCGGCAACACCATGGCGATAGGAGCTTGAGAACACACGTGCTCAAAGAACTCAGACGACACGGTGAAGCGCACACAACAAGGCAAAAGAATGAGATCGGAAAAAAAAAAAAAGCACGCTACCGCTTCCGTCCCGCACTACGTGCAGCGTGCGCCTGGATTGGATGCCGCCCATGGTGATAAAAATGTGCTCCCTCCTTCTTCCAAGGTCTCCCTCCCTGCTGTACCCTTCCTTCTCCTCTGCTTTGTTTGCCTTTTAGTGGCTGGTCTCCACGTGTGCACCCTTACTCCCACTCTCAACATGCTGGCACGCCGGGAAACCATGCTCCGTTTGCAGATTTCATGGTCGCACGCTTAAAAGATCCGTGCTATAACCGGTATTCTCCTTCGCGTGCCTACGCAGTAAACGGTTCGCCTATACATTGAGTTCTATGGATGACATATCGGTGGCCAAAAAAATAAAACACGTTATAACCGATTCTGCACTAAAAGCAGTTACGTTATACTTTGTGCATTACCCCTATTGTGTTCGATGATGCAAGTTGATTTCTGCTTCCTTATGCAATCACTATCTGGTCTCACTACCTTTTATTTTGTACTTCCATCTATCTTGCTTCACGTGCTGTTACATTTAGATGTCCACCTGTTTACTATATTTACTCGTGCAATGAATGCACTTCCTCTACGGAAGCACGTAAGTAATGTTGGGGGGTGCGTTTTTCAGACAGGGGTAAGTTTTACGAAAACATATTTTGGGGTGAGCAAAACATTTTAATGTGCCAGAAAGACAGCGTTGTGACCTGCGGTAAGGCTGTAGATCCATGCATGCGATGAAATTTAATTTAGAGAAACAGTAAGAAGAGCTATGGCATCGGTACCATGCGGCTCGGCTCCCACCGCGACAGCCTTTACGGTGGCTACCTTTTGTTCTAAAGTGATGGTCTTTTACGTTCGTCTAATGCATGGTTTGCCACACTGGCACAAAACTGAAAAATGTGGCTGATCTCCCTGCTATAGGAATCGGTATAACACGAAAGTGAAATGCATTTGCACAGAAGCAGTGCACCGTTTATTGTACATGGAGATGAACTCGCACATTGGTGTTGGTGTTTCACTGGTCTGGCACTGTGTCACGCAGATGCACCTACATTGGCACCTCTCCTCCTTCTCCAGGACTGAGGTCAATGACCAAGAGCAAGCCCTTGTGGAAACTGAAGTGGTTAGCATAACACTTCGACAAAGCAGATGGTAAATGTTGCGCGAAAATTGTGTCAATGCACGCTCTTGAACGTGTCGTGTAGACCTTTTCGTCGGTCACAAGGTGCACTTGAAGTACGTCGTTCATGTAATGAACAAGCCAATGGCCGCTCGGCTTAGATGTATCAAAATTGAAGTCACCTGCCATTACCATAGGGCCAGAGTGACAGTGATTAGTTGCATTCGGTGTAACTTAAGGCAGCGACGGAACATAGCACATAAGTTTCACATCCAGGTAGGATTTTATTGCCTTGTTGTGTCATGCTAGGCGACACATACACAGCAAACAAGAGGACTTTCGTCCCGTTTATGCTGGCCTCGGCTGCACACAGGTCGGCAACACATGGTGCATCCATTGCAGCGCTGCGTCCTTGGATGCTGTGGTTGCAGCAATCAACGGGAGCACCGTTACGCTTCAATAGTGCCGCACCTGCTGCTTGACGGTTAGGTCATTTGTCCGCAGACAAGCACTGAAAGCCGTCGACATATGGGATGTCGGCCATGTGTGTCCAAGTTTCATTGAGTAGGAGAAAGCTTACTGGTAGTCTGTTAACCGGATTGACGAGAAGGTCTTGCAAGTGCACTTTCAGGTTGCCCACATTCAGTCTGAGTAGAGAAAACGCAATGCTGCTCGCATGGTCATTGAGGAACACTGTCATTTCATTTGTGACTGTGATGAGTTTGTGATTTTAGAGTCATAAGAATGCGTTTTTGAGGTTGGGATTTTGTCTACCTTTAGCATAGTAGAATTTGAAATCGTCGGTGTCATTGGTTATAAACAGTCCTTGTAGAGTGCAAGCTCTCGACAAAGCGACATACACCAACTGCTGGTCATGATACTTTGCGTAATGGTATACAACATTATCGTAGGTGCCACCCAGCGATTTGTTATTGTCACAGCTGCTCCTTCAACCAGTGGAATCTGGGTTTGTTGGCATCTGAGTTGTACTGCTCAGCTGTATTGTTGAGGTGCAAAGGTGAATTGAAATCCAGGTGGTGTTAATACCAACTGAGGTGGCATAAGCAAAGCCCTTCGATCGCACAGCGATGCCGACCTCATGAGAGTCCCCTTGAACCCAAACTCTATGTATTATGCCTTCCTCCTGAAGCTCAATATGCTTGATAGTGCACATGGACTCATTCGTGAGCCCGTCGAGAAAATCAATGTTTGCAGTTATCATGTACTTCTTTTCGGAAACAAGGGACACTTTACAAGCTAGTCCAGACGTTTCTGCAACTGTCATCTTGTGAATTTTAGATCGCATAGATACCTCCTGGTTTGGGTCCTTATAGCCAAACTTAACATTTGTGGCTACACTGTTGAACACGTCAAGGTGTCCACTGAAGACCATGTTGTACGCTGTAACATCACAGTTCTTCAGGAAGAGGCGAATGGCGTCTGGGCAAGCTTGTTCTGCCTGTGACTTAGTGATGAAACGTCTTTCAATGAGGTCAGTTTCTTCTTGCGTTAGCCGGTCACCATCACCAACCTTCGTCCACACGGCTGAGAAGATGACGTCACTTTGGCGCATGACTTGTGTCAAAGGGAAAATTCGAGCATTTACTATAATCTCTCGGCGCCACCCAAGCTCTTCGTGTCCCTCTTGCAGATGGCCCTGGCACGGATAGGTGGCAGTTGGCGCAGGTCACGACAGAGTATCATGTGAAGGCTCCCGAATGGGACGTCAAACAAAAGACATATCTGCTGAAGATGGCGGTTTAGTTCAGTGTGGATGTCAGCGCCTATCATGCTCGCCTCGTCCACAAACACAGCCGTTACATCCCGCATTCCACTCCTGTACAAGCTTATCGGGTTGACCTTCATTCCAGGTCCATGACGCCTGGCTTGCACAATCCTAAAGGCAGAGTGTATGGTGGTGCATTCAATGGCTGTTGCGGCCTTACCAGTCGATGTCCATGCTATGTACGCATTGGTGTTGTCATCAGTGGTGCACAGCCTGCTGACAATGTGCATGATAAGGCACACGACAAATGTCTTTCCACTGTCTGCTGGTCTGGCAGAAAAGATCTGCAGGGGGGGTAGCGAAGGATCGTCTCCGTAGGAGATAAGGCTATGCATCCAGTGCAGCACTAGCTTATATTGGCTGCGGTTGACCATCCTAAATTTACACCGGAACTCTCCGGCTGACGTTACATTCTCATGCCTCTTTACGATTGCAAAAAGTTTCGTTTTAGCGGCTGGGCAAATGTCCTCGTCATTAGGGCACAGCATTTTTGTTTGTAATTCATGTTGTGCTAGTTCTGCTCGTCCAGCGCATCATCTTACATGCACAGCGACATCATTAAGTACAAATGTTTCGTCTGCACGTTGTGGCTATGTGACATGCAGCGCCTCGCAGATCTGGACCGGCTTTTGAATGTCGAGGTTGGAGCAGAACTCCTGCATACATTCATGGAGGAGCACTTTGTTGTCGTTATAGATGTTCACAAACTTGTCACAATCAAGGATATCAGCTACTTCGCTTCAGGGCGGGTGGTTTAGAAGCGTGATCTCTCTTTGGTAGTCTCTTTGTTTTCCAGGGTCGTAACCAATGTACCTTATGATATGAGGGACACTTCTGGCATAGCTGCCGTCCCTCTTCTTGTAGTAGTGGGCCAAGAACAGAGATAACGCAACATCTTCAAGATGAGGCGGTCGGCACTCATATTTTTTGATGCAAGTTCCAAACATTCTTCATCATTGAGGGTGTCCAGCTGCGTGCACGTCTTCTTGACACGCTGTCGCTCATTGTACCAGCAGGTACGAATGAAAACGATGTCTCGGCTAGACTCTGACATGGCAAGCTGAAGAAGATACCAAGCCACCTCCTGGCTGCTCATTTCCACACTACTGCTCATTTCCACACAGCGCTAGTCCTGTTTCTTCTGTCGTCCTCATTGTTTTCGCACTGTTTGTATACTATGACTGAGAACGTCCATCCCCGTTTTCTTCAACGCTTACGCCACGATTTGTCATATTGATGTAATCGAGGACATAAGTTGCGCATGAGTACTCCTCTAGGATGTACTGTAGGCCCATGTTTGAGCATAGCTTGGTACCAACGTAGGGATTGAAAGGGCTCACCCAAATCTGATCGATCTGATCTCTTGCTGAATTGGGCTCACCTAAATCTGATCTCGCTGAGGGTAGCCTCGGCGAGAGTGCTAGCACTAGGCTGAACTATAGGTGTTCTTTGGTGCTATGACGATATTTCGCTGTACCTATTCTAGGAGGCAGCACGGCCCCAGCCAACAGAGAACACAACGAGAAGGAGAGATATGGAGAAAGTTTAAATGAATGGTTATAAGGCGCGGCCATGGTCCTTCTAACATGTCCAAGGATAGCTCAGTCGGCAGCGCGGCAGGCACCTTTTGTCGCGGTTCGAGCGATCGTGGGTTCGATCCCAGCTGCATTAGTGAAAATTTTTCTCCTTGCTTTTCCTTTGTCATTGTATATGTAAATTTTACTGCATCATATCTGTTACAGTAGTGATGTATAGTGATGTAGTAAAGCCGTGGTGGACACCGGCATAAAACACTTTCGTGTTAAAATGGTGATGCTGTCGAATGGTTAACAGCAAAAAAACATGTCGTGAACGAGCAGCACACGGTGGTTACCGCAGCACATAGAGTCTCTATAGTTTTGACGACAACGTGGTCTTGTCTGTAACGATGCCACAATGCACACGATGCATAGGCCAATGATGCTCGCCATGCCGCCTTGACTTGGCCAGCTTGTGGCCATCCAAGACGAGTATCTTGCCTATGCAATCTCAGATATGCCCAGCTGCATCAGTGTTTTGTAGCATTCATGGGTACCCATAACGGGAGAATGGATCTTTTCTACCACCACACGCAAAATGGCTCACCATCACATTTCTCCCTCACAGCTGTGTTGGGTGTCTCAGTAGTACGTGTTCAGCATGCCGTCCAAAACTACATCATGGCAATCTCGGAGACCCCGACCTGACTACGCCCAGGCTTAGCTGCTCCAGCCTGTGCAGCATGCAAGCGGTGTGGGGAAACTGCGGTAGCATGGAGGAATGCAGCAGTGCGGGTAAATGGTATTTCCGCTGCTTGCACACGACTACGCTCGACAACGTGCGGCAGTTTTATGATAAGTGGGAGTTTTGAATCGCCACGCCAAATGGCTCCCGAGCACTGCGGAAAGTACGACAATTCCAGGAAAAAAGAAAACAATAAGAGGTGCTAAGGCGAGGAGGCGTTGCGTGGCTGCTAGCTACTCAGCTGTTGCCATAACGTCAGCTGGGTCGAGTGAAGTGGGAAAGCCACAGCGCAGCCATTCGTGAGACCGCAGGATTTCAAAATTGAAAAAAAAAAAATCTGAGATTGGACAACCAAAGTCGGGGGTGCATCTGTTATATGAGTGTGTTCATTACACAAGTAAATATGGTAGTTTGATGCTCACATCTTACCCCACCCCCCACAAGCTGTAGCTGTGTTTGCATTGAGGATATGTCAATAAAATTTGTTTTGACTACTGTACAACTTGCTTGTGACCTTCATTTGTCTCCCTTACACAATGACTTCATTGAGGCCTGTAAGGTATGTGTAAATAAATAAATGAACATAACAATGTTTTGTCTGACTTGCAGGAATGCCTACTTTCTAAGAATGATAGATGCAGGCTGAATAAGTGTGTAGGTGTAGTCAGAAGCTTGCTCTCCAGGAAAAGAATACACTTTCTGCAAAATACATAAATGAGTGCTCTGACACAAAATTTTGATGAAAGTTATGAACACATTTTATTAGTGAGTTTTCATACTGTGTATGAAGCATCCATAACAGGTTTGTGTAAAAAAGAAAGGCACTGTTTATGTAAAGTGGACGCATAGAACGTTTGTGCACACACTTTACGGGAAGCATGGCATTATGCATGAAAAGGGGTTGCCAATGCTATGTATGCAGCATGAAAAATTGCTGCTGTTAACAATGGCAATAGTGGACATTGCAATGATGTACACACACACATACATGTACACACACACACAGATGCAATGCGAGCTGCGCTTGACATGCGCTATGTGGTTACATGCTGCATTAAACAACACGTTAACTCTATGGCTGTTCTGTGCACATGTGCTAGACTACATGAGGCAACAGCTGACAGCCCTGTGACTCGCTAAGCCTTGAACCAGCATGGTCCGTAGTTTTTTGTGATACGAGGCCACCATAGTTCGGCAGCATTTCCGAACCAAAAAGCAACGACACTCTTGTCAACAAAATGTTTGCAAAGGCACCTTTCTTTCCGTCACTCAAGTATCCAATACCTTGTATTAAAAGCAGTGTTACCTTATTCCTGGAGTTTACATGGCTTCCTCATTGCCTGCAGAATGGTGCATTAAGCAGTGGGGAAGTGCCATGGGACAGAGGCCCAAAACCAGCAAGTGAAATTCGGTCGTCTGTGTCCTCCCTTCTTGGGTCATCATCGTGATGTTTTTTTATAGAAACTGAAATGCTCTGATTCAGGCCACACCCACAAAGCTCTTCTACGGGTCTCCCAGGCGAACTGCTTGCTGCACAGCCATCCACCACCAATTTTGCTGCCCTCCGCTTGTCACCTGCAGCACATAGCTGCAGGCCTACACCTTTCGTTTTCAAGAATCTGGCAATGTGCACACATGCTTTCCTCCATGATGACACCGTCCACAGGCCTGTCCAGCCACCTTACGGCGGACCCTACCTAGTGGTCCACTGAAACAAAACCTTCACCCCGCAAGTTAACGGCAACGATTTCCACGTTTCTACCAACCAGCTCAAGCCAGCATATACTGTTGCTGATGAGCCAGGAAATACCAGCGCACCAACGGGCGTTCATCCATAACCACCGATGTCGTAGCCTGTTTCTGTCACTGCACGCCATGGATTTTGGGTACGTTTCACAGATTTTTACAAGCCCAGAGGGCTCTCCACTCCACAAGGGGGAGTGATGCGGTAACACACTATGCGCATATTGCCGCACAGTTTCTGGCACGTTATCATCCACCCCAGCATAACACGGATACATGCTGCACTGCAATTCCGATAACACACAGCACCACCACAGCGTCCAATCGTGGCTACAAAAACAGGCTGCAAGAAGAGGACATTTCTTTCACTACCCAGACGAGCGTACGTCCGTATGCTCGTGCGCGCTGCCATTCCTGATCGAATAAACCGTTGTGATTTCATGTTGGCATTCGTTCTTCAGCAGACATGATGTCCCACATCTGCATCCCACACCTGTGTATAATGAACTCGAAAGTGCAGCAAAAAGCAGTGTTTAAGACGTACACAAATCAGCGACGAAGACATTTTTTCTCATGCCCAGTTTTATTACAGAGTGCTAGCAAACCCTACGGTAAAAAGTTGAGCCTTTTTGCTATTCGTGAGGCGATGCCTGACACATGCTTATTAGTGGATTAATTGATTTGTGCGGTTCAACGTCCCAAAACCAGCTGTGTTTAAAGAGACGCCTTAGTGGAGGTCTCCGGAAATTTTGACTACCTAGAGTTCTTTGACGTGCACTGACATCGCACAGCACACGGGCCTCAACATTTCGCCTCCATCAAAATGCGGCCGCCACATCCGGGATTCGACCCCGCTACCTCCGGATCAGCAGCCGAGTACCATAGCCGCTAGACCACCGTGCTTTTGCAGAAGACGTTGGCCACCTCTGGCAGAATGCACAGTCACCACAAAAAGATTGCCCCCACAGATCTTTAAAACGCCCATCCTAATGGCTCCTTTTTTTTGTAACCAGCAACAGTGCCAAACATGCCGGTAGTTGCACCCTTATTACTGCCAATGATTGCACTAAAAAAATTAGGAGGCTTTCTCCTATTAACAAAATGAGGGCAAGTCGAATAGCTGTATACCTTTTTCTTTTCCTACTTCTTTCTTTCATTTGTTGCTTTCATTCTTTCATATTTTCTTTCCATTTTCCTTTCTTTCCTCCTTTCTTTGGTATAAAAACCAAGGAATTCATACGGCTCACATATGTTCATATCTTTGCTAGCTGAGTGTGAACTGCAGAGCGTACATGTGTTACAAGCACAGGACTTGCTCTGCATCTGCTTCTTCATGCATACAAAACCCACTTTGAAGTGTGCATATGATGTTCTCGTCATTGCAGAGACTTTCAGGACTCCCATCCAGTTCGACGAGAACAACAGCGTTAAACAGTGTCATCACTTATTTAGCAACATGCCAAGCTTTCATTCTCTCCATTTACATTAGTCACGCTAACACCTGTCACCCAACTCCCCCCTCCTTCCCCCCTTTTTTCCTTTTCAGATGTGCCGCCTTTCTCCTCTCCTCCTGTGGATGGGGGAGAGTGTGCAAAGTGTGCAGAAATGAATGCTCGAGAGGGCAGTTGCCTTCCTCACAAGGACAAGTCCACTTGTCGAAACAATGGCTCCAGCGACATTCCCTGTTCTCCATCGTTTTTAGTGATCGGTTCAAGCCTCCACCTTTCCCTGAGCTCTTCTAGTCCAGCCATAGCAATGAAATTTTCAGGGCCAATATTATTATAAGTGGGTTAGACTGTACTATGAACTCAAGCGACAGGGCCTCAATGCATTATCTAAATGATATAGTGAACGGATGGCCAAGCACAATCCTCAGCCAACCTCCCTAGGGCATGGAAAACAACTGAAGTGACACTGGTTCACATAAATCAGGAAGTAAATGCAAACTTACGACAGGCCAATCCTCTTTAAGAGGCATAGCACATGGAATATTAAGAACATAACCATAAAGCACTTTGAATACTGGGCACTATGAAGAGGTAGAAATATGGCTAGAAAGCGCAGTTTTCTTGGAATGATTTCCACAGTCATCCTGCCAACTGAAATTGTCTGCAGCATACTGATAAGCATTGATCTCACAAAAGAAAGATATCTCATCTTTCTACGCTTTTCAAACACATCCCTTCTCACATTCAGCACTCCAAAGAATATACCAGGAGAGCTGGAGTTCTGTAAGATACCATTCTGCAGCCAATTCTATACCTTATGTGCACAATAATGGCCTAACCTACAATACTGCTCTCAAAATAACACCTTTGGCTGACAACTATCTTATGTTTTCCAGTAACCAATTTTTATAAGCACTATTCAGCCTTAGGGGGGCCCCCATTGGTCCCAATTGTCGATCGTACCCTGTGCTGTGGTGGTTAATCCGTGCACATTCACAAATACACTGGTGAAATTTCAGCGCATTTGGTAGTGCCATTAATTTATAACTGAATAGTTTTATAAACACGCAAGTAGCCTGAGAGCCAGTCAAAACTGGTATGCTTCCTAGGCATGATGTAAAATGCTGCTTACTGTGCGGGCGCCTGCATTTCAATGAACAATTGTGTTCCTTGGGCCCAGTGCCATTACGGTGTGTGCAGTGCAGAAAGCGTGTGACCCTTGGATGCGAATTTTCGGACGACCGTTTGTACGTAGTGCTGCAGTCTGGCTTACCACGAACATTTGTTCAAGACACATGGCGCACATAAGCAAGAGGTGTGCTGGCTTCACCTGCATCCACTGGACCACCGCATACACCACAAATTGTTTGTGCCTTTGCCAAGAAAGTCAGAAGAAACATTTTTGCAGAATGCTGGCCTGCTTAACACAAATGACGTCAGTAAGAGCAGCTCAATATGCACGCAAAGCTCGAATCACCCACGCTAGCAGCCGCCGATCACTATTGTGTATGCCTACTCACCGCTGAAATCGCGACCGACGCCGCTCGCTATCCAGATCTGGCTCATAATTGAGTGTGCATATTCGTAACACAATCACTGTCAGTATATTGATATCAATTTTGGTTTGTCTGTACATTTTTTTTTCTTTCACTTCTTCAGATATCTGATTAGCAGGGCCAAGGCCGTTCATGGCAGGAGTACAACTAGTGGCGACATCTTGAGGTTGTTTCTTGAACTACAATGCATCTGAATTTCTTTTCAACAATGTCGGCATTCTCTTAGAACGAAAATAATGGAAGTACCATGAGTTCACGATTACCTCCAGGCCAGTGCTTTGCACCAGCAGTTAACACAAACGCTAAAGTTGCTGCTTTATGCACATTTGGTTAAACTCTGCATCACCAGATGTTGGCACCAGTGCTGTGTGCCAATCACGTTGGCTTCTCTGGGTTCTCCGGCAGCTCGTAATTGGTAAATGTAATGAAGTCTACAGACAAACAGCAATGCTCTGGTCTTTCCCTTGAATGAAAGCATAGTCAGTTTTCCTGTAAGCCCCTCAAAGCGAGTGATGACCATCACACCAGCCATGAGATCAGTTTAGCAGAAGTGATACCTGTGGCTGTGGCACTGACTGTGGCACTGACTGTCGAGTCGGAAGCACGTCCAAAATTTACAAATGTGCTGCATGTTCGACAATATGCAGAGTTTTGAAGTTACACTGTTCCTTTATTTCATTTCAAAAACAAATTGCAGCTAATTTTTGTGCTGGTGTCACCAAGAAAACAAGTGAGTGCCCCGGCTAAAGTGACAAGGACCAAGCTTGTCTGTTGGTGCCTGAACAGTGCACGGAGTCCGTCAATGCTGCCGCCAGCATGAACTGATGTGTGGCAAACTGCATCACACAATGTGCCTAGCGCATGACATTTGTGGCTATACATGCTGCACACAAATGTTGCCAGCATTTGCTCAATCCAACATTTGTGATTGAGGGACACCTTGATCCCCAAATGTTGGATTGGGGAGTGCCTTTACAGAACATTTTTCACATGTGTATAGGCATAGCGGACCATCTGCTTCTAATTTTTGCAAAAAACTCCAAATTGTTGGGCAACCATGTCATGGCCCCTTTTACAACCCTTTAACATTGGCAACCCATTGGTGTAACAATGGCCCACAAGCAATGAACATCCAAAAAACCAGCTATCATGTCAATAATTAGAAACAAACACAGACTCGCAATTCCACTACACTATAACAACTGTAAGCAACAAGGTGAAAGACTACAAGGACTTTGACTAGGCATTAACACAAGACCTCAGGTTTTATCGCAATGTTATGGTTACCTCAACCATACTGGAAAGGTTATTCACTTTAAACAAATGTCTGAGGGAAGTACCAGGAAGCACATAGCTAGTAGCATGAACATCTGTCAGATGAGTATTTGCAGTACTGTTTGGTCTCCCTCAGTATTGCTTGGCCCCTTCACTAATAAAGTCAATAACCATGATAAGCAAAGATGAAAGGCTGTAAGATGCATTTACGATCAATACAGGACAACAAACTCATCAATAGCACTGTAAAACAAGCCACTTCAGGAGATTGAGTCAAGCTTGCCTGCTTTAAGATGACATGCTGATCTGTGTGTAACAAATTAAAGATAGATAATTTCAAATACATAACGTCCAACATGAACGTTCAGCAACACTAAATGAATAATCACTCATTTCTTATGGAAAGTGTTAAGAATTCCATTTTGCCTTTAACGACGCATGCATGGGCAAGCATGATCCTTCTGCTACATTCTGCCAATGTTTACATTTTTATCATAAGAGAGAGCTATGAGCTTTACAATCATTTAATCCTAGTGCTGCTATTCTTTCCTGTGTAACATTATTGCTTACATAATCTGTTATTACTGATCCTGAAACGTGACCTCATATGGTTAGTGATCATGAACTACTTTATTATACTTTGGTTACTATGCCTTTTTTCTGTGTTAATTGGCTGCGTATTTCACGTAACAGTCCCATTTGTACACACCGATAAGTAATGTGTTAAAATAAACTAGTAGCATTACACAGTCCAATGCGATAAGCAGCAATAATAAATGAGGTGCAATGCCATCAACTTGGGTCATGGATGGATGGATAAATAAATAAATAAATAAATAAATAAATAAATAAATAAATAATTAAATAAAATGGCAATCATTGCTTCTCACTGCAATTCATGCATGCTTAGTTTAACACCATATATATTTGCATATTAGACACAGTGGCTTCATATTTTCCTTGGACAGACCATAAGACTTTTCTCTCCCCCTGAATACTAAAAACAAAAATGCAAATGACACCAATGAAACTACTTCCCTTGTACAAAAGAACAAAACTACTAACTCCAGATGTATGCTATCACAAAGCTCTTCAGATATGCAAAGGACACTACTAAACCAAAAATAAAAAGGACCAAATTTTGTGCACGAAGCTAAAGAGCCCTTTTCTAATGATAAATGCAACAAATATTTTTGCTGACTCGCGTGGAGGCAGAAGACAAGCTAAATAGACTGACCAAAACACTTAATGCATAAAGGCAGCACCACGCTGTTCCTTCTAGAAAAAAAATACCGTGATCATTCTCCGTACAGCTCTGCAATACACGCACGCACCTGGACTCGGGACAGGGGGTCACTGGTGGTGGGGGGGAGGGGCCTGCAAGGCATCACACCAGCTGTCACAGCATGCCATCAACGCTGACAGCACACAAACACCTCGTTAAGAATGTCAACAGCAGCCATAAGTAAGCACTCAGCACATAGAGTTGAACACCTTTGTACGAGGGCACGTATATCATGGGGCAGTTTCTGTCCTTCATGTGACAAGTCTCTAAAAAAGCAGAGTGCCATGTTTTTATTTTCTGGTCAACCTTAATATTTTCATATGAGCACACCACAATGAAACTCACCACAAAAGAAGGCCACAACCTGTTGCAAAGGGTACCATTTGTTTTAATGTCATGTGATTAGCTTGGTGGACTGTGAGTACTCGGAACAGAGCTCAAGTTTTCTCCACCACAACCTCCTCACATTGCCTGGTGATCATTTGCCTCTGTCTCCACGTTTTAACTGCAGTTAACAGCCAACAGCACTGCATTTACAACTAATATATCTGTTGCAAGCCAGACTGATGACCAAAATTAAGGATATTTTGTCCTTTATACCCAACTGTCTTCATGAGCATGTCTATCGCTAAAGAGGCACAACTAATGGGAGATGCAGGGCAGTCAGCCATGCGCATGAGCAAT